>MKYO02025636.1:78881-200003 GCA_002013955.2 Citrus medica
TCCAGAATCATCATTTTAACAATACTTTGCAGAACATGCTTTCTGGAAATTATCGGTTAGCCGTTTTAAATAAACGGTTAGCCGTTTGCTACAGTGATTGCTACAGTGAAATTATTTTCTAAAATTAGAGTTTGACCCCAAAACTTTATAAAACTGTACGACGGCCCAAAACGTTATGAAAATTTACAAATAGGTCCAATTTCAGAATTTCTAAGTAATGCTTTGTTAATCCCAAAACTTTATGAAATTATAATATAGCCAAAAAAGCTATTACACTTTTTCAAATAAGTCCTTCTCCAAAATTTCAAGCAATACTTGTTTATTTCAAAGTTTTCAAAATTCTTTCAATTAAACCATAAACTTTGAAAAATAACCAATTTCATAAAATCATTTTTCCATTAAATATAAAACCTTTATATTGTAAAAAATAATGATTTATTTAAAATACATTTTTCAATAATTTGAGCTTAAAAGATTAATCATTCTTAATCTCGTTTGTTATCATCAAAATCAATATTATGAGAACATATATACTAACATAAGTCACCGTGCAAGAAAGTTGTCTTTACATCAAGCTGTTCAATCTCTAAATCCAAGCAAGCTGCTAATCCCAGAACAACTTGGATAGAAGACATCTTCACTACAGGAGAAAATATATCTTCAAAATTAACACCTTTTTTTTGTACTGAAACCCTTCATAACCAATCTAACCTTATACCGCGGTTGTGAGTTATTTTCAATCTTCAACCTATAAATTCATTTGTTCTTCAGTGCCCTCTTTCCTTTAGAAAGCTTTACTAAGTTATAAGTGTGGTTCTCACTTAAGGATTTCATCTCCTCTTGCATGGCTTTCATCCACTCATTTTTATGTTGGTGAGACATGAATTCTTCAAAACATTCTGGTTCCCCTCCATTTGTAAGCATCACATACTCATTTGGAGGATATTGAGTGGAAAGTCGTTGTTCTCTAATGGATCTTCTTAATTCTGGCTCAACTGGTAGTGTTGGCGGTTCTGGAGGTGCTTGCTCAATTGGTTCTGCTAGACCATCATTATTATCCTCTCCAGTTCCTCCATGATCATCATGAACAACAGGTGAAGAAACTGAAGTTGGAATAATATGAATCTCTGGAGATGATTGAGACTCATTACTCTTCTCTGCATCATTAACTATTTGATCTTCAAGGAACACAACATCTCTACTTCTGATCAATTTCCATACCACTGGATCCCATTATTTGTACCCAAATTCTTTATGACCATAGCCTAAGAAAATGTATTCCTTAGCTTTATCATCAAGCTTCGATCTCTCATCTTTAGGGACGTGAACATATGCTTTACACCCAAACACTCTCAGGTGTTTATAAGAAGCATTTTTCCTAGTCCCAACTCTTTCAGGTATATCACTATCTAATGAAACTGAAGGAAAAAAGGTTAATCAAATCAACTGCAGTATGCATATCCTTTGCCCAGAATGATTTAGGAAGTTTGACATTAGAAAACATACACATGATCTTTTCTTCAATTGTTTTGTTCATCATTTCTGCAACCCTATTTTGCTAAGGGGATTTTGGTACAATCTTCTCAAGTCTAATTATATGGGATCTGCAATACTGCTTAAATGGTCATCTGCACTCACCACCATGATCTGCCCTGACACATTTTAATTTTCTTTTTGTCCCTCTCTCAACATAAGTATGGAAGAACTTAAATATATCAAGCACTTGATCTTTAGATTTCAAAGCAAAAGCCCACACTTTTCTAAAACAGTCATCAATAAAAGTCATAAAGTAAAGTGTATCTCCTACTAATCTACTTTGCATAATAAAAACATCAGTATTAATTAAATCAAGGATTTGTGACTTTCTAGATGGAGAAAAACTTTTAAAAGTTACTTTGTGTCTCTTTCTAGCTAAATAATAAACACAAGTTTTGAGGGGACGTATCTGTAATACTTGGTAGAAATCCTTTTCTAGCAAGAGTTTCTAACCCTTTCGCACCAATGTGACCAAGCCTTTTATGTCATATTTCAATGTCATAATCTTTTACAGTCACATTCACATCTTATTTCTTGATCTTGGTTTCTATTACATAAAGAGTGTTCATTTTCTTTCCTTTAGCCAACACTAGACAGCCTATTTTTTTTTCCTTTAGCCAACACTAGACAACCTTTGGTGAGCTTCTATTTTCCTTCACCAAATTGGTTAGTATAACCATCATCATCAAGTTTTCCTGCAAATATAAAATTAAGGCGAATATCTTGTATATGCCTGACATCTTTAAGAAATGACTTACAGCCAACATTGGTTTTTAAGCAAATATCTCAAATACCCACAATCTTGGATGCTCCCTCATTTCCCATTCGAATATGGCCATAATCACCATTAACATAGAATTTGAAGTAATCATGATGCGCAATAACATAAAATGAAGCACCCGAATCAATTACCCAATCACTTGTATGGCAAGTGAGATTTATAAAATTATCATTATAAACAATACCCATATCACCATCAACTATGGCTACAGTATTCTCTTTGTCATTTTTTTAACCATCGACTTTTTCTTTTGCCTGTTCTCTTTTCCACAATCTACACTTTATTTTTACATGGCCCATTTTCTGACAATGAAAGCACTTAATACTGAAATACAAGTAACGCAACCCAAGAGGGGGGTGAATTGGGTTTTTAAAATTAATGCAATACAATTCGCACAATAAAATCAATCTAACGCCTTACTGAAATAGAGAACAATAAATCCAAGCAAGCGTAAAAATAAAAGAGCTAGGGAAGAGAAAAAAAAAAACGGGGATTTTTACGTGGTTCGGCAATCCCTGCCTACGTCCACGCCTCCAAGCCACGTGGATTTTTACGTGGTTCGGCAATCCCTGCCTACGTCCACGCCTCCAAGCCAACCGAGCTCGATGATTTCACTATCCAAGTCTCCAAAGGCTTCAAGTTTTTACAATTGACTTCCAAGGTGTCAATGAACCTTTACAACCAAGAGATTATCTCCACAATCTCTTCACCCCAAGTGTTTCCCACACTTGTACACTCACAATTTGATGAGAAACGAAAATTATAACAAAAACTCTCTTTAAGAGTGGATATGCAACTAATAGCTCAACAATGATTCAATCAATTATGATTTGCGTTTTGGAAGCTCAATATATGTTGTATGATCTTATATTTGCGTGCATTAGACCTTAGAAAGAAGTTTGAGTTGAGTTTTTATAGTGAAAGTCCAAAAACTAGCCGTTATAGGCAAAATCCCGTGCTCAAGCGTTAGCCGCTTGATTATCCGGCTAGCCGCTCAGGAACAGTAATATTACTGTTATTTTTTTATTTTACTACAATAACACTATTCTTTGAAATTATACTTTGGCCCAAAACTTTTTATAATTATATTATGGCCCAAAACGTCATAAAACTTTACAAATAGGTCCAATTTTAGAACTTCCTAAAAATAATTGTCTTTCCCAAACTTTCTGAAATTATAATATAACCCCAAAGATTTTATTATTTTTCAAAGAGGTCCTTTTTAAATTTAGCATAATACCCATATTTTTCAAAGTTCTCAAAACCTTTCACTTTAGTCTAAAAATTGAAAATATGAGATTTTCCTCAGGTGTGTAGCCGCTAGCGCTCAGGTGGTTAGCCTCTTCCTCTATGTTCCAAATTTGGATTTCAAGTGTCTAGATTACATTCGGGTCCTCAAAGTTTCATAAATTATAGTATACCCCAAAACATTTCAAATATTTGCAAATAAGTCCAAATTTGAATTTCAAAATAATATTTATTAAACTCAAAGATTACAAAACTTTTTTATTTTAGTCCAAATTACTCAAATCCACAAAACACTTTATGTTATAAATATAAAACCTTTTAGTTTATGAAAAGTATTTAATTAAATTAATTTCTTGAGCTTCTTAAGTGCTAAATCATGCATCAATTAAATCATATCGGCTTTACAAGAATTTGTCGCAATAATTTGTCCGTTGAGCTCTAAACTTTATTCTTGATTTCGCCGTTGTCCATTGAGTGTCTTCAATCTTGATTTCACTTGATTCACTTGCATAAATATTATCCTTAAAAAAAGTGAAAATGTGAAATACAATATTTATTATTTTTACTTAAGACACGTGTTTGTTATCATCAAAATTACATTATGTGTAGCCCTTTAGGCTAACAAATACTTCTCCTCTGGGACTTAGATCTCCCTCTAAGGTTATCATTATTCTATTGACGAAAATTTCTACTTTGACTTCTCGTCATCTTTCTTGGTTTTCTTAAATAAGTGCAGCTGGTTCAGAGGGAACTACTTCAGCATTCTTTCTTCGAGATTTTTCATTCCGCAATCTATCTGTAACCATATCAAAGGTTTATTTGTCATTCGACTCTGAATTATTGACTGACACCACTAATGTCTCCCAACTATCAAGCAAAGAACTAAGCAACAACAGTGCTTATAACTCATCATCTAGAATGATCTTCATAGTAGTCAACTGATCAACCAAGCCCTGAAACTCACTAGTGCGTTCAGTTATACTGTGACCCTCCTTATATTTTAAGTTAACAAGCCTTTTCATCAGATTGACTCTATTTTGTATTGTCGATTGCTCATAAATTATTTCTAGTTTTCTCCAAAGAGCATCAGTCTTGGATTCCTTCGCGACATGATGATACACACTTTGATCAATCCATGACCTAATAGTACCTATGGTCTTCTGGTTCAATTGAGCCTATTTCTTATCATTTAAATCAGCGGGTTTAGCTTCGTCGCCTTTAATAGGTTCATGTAAGTCTTTCATGTAGAGCAGATCTTCCATTCTAGACTTCCAAATATTATAATTCCATGACTTTAATTTAATCATGAACACCGAAGACTCCTCCATCTCAACCACACAAGTAATAAAAATAACACAACCTCACTTTGATACCACTCTATTGGAAAATGGACTTACAAGAGCAGCTATAAATTAAGCGGAAACAAAACTCTTGCCCTTTTTGTGTGATTAAAATAGGATGTGCACCACAAACAAATAAAGTAGAAAAATAAACCAATAAATCCAAAGCAATAAATCAACCACAAGAGACACCGATTTTTATGTGGAAAACCCAAATCGGAAAAAACCACGGGACCGTAGTCCAATATAAACTTCCACTATATTAATAGGATTGCAGCACGAATGTTTCTCTAGATAACACTCGAGACTAACAACATCAAGATTCTCAACAATCTTGGCTTATAATAATAGATCTAAAATTTATTTCTCCAATAAGTGAGTATCTCAAATAACAATCACCGAGAGAATAAAATACAAATCAACACCAATAGAAATGTAGAAGGCAATTTCAGGAACTTACCCTCCAAATTTGGGAGAAATCGGAGTTAAAATCACCTTCTGATCGTTTAATTAAAGATTGAACCCAAAAATACCTCTTTCTCTCTCACGGTGTCTTCCCAATTTGTGAAATGGCTACAACTCTCGCAATTCTTCAGTTATTTCCTTTATTTTTTTTATGATTAATTTCATCAAAATCTAAAATTTTACCATAATTACATATCAAGTAAATTGTTTTGGACTTTAGGCTTTTTGGTCCACCGAAGTGAGATGAATCCTACACTCATCACCAAAATACTGAAACAAGTTAAATATTTCATATTACTCTATAGCACTGCTTCAAAAATAAAGTTGTTTATTTTTTAATAATAAGTGTATGTTTATTTACATTCAACAACAACAACAAAAAAATGACAAACTTCAGAAAAAGGAGAAATTAATTCTATCTCAAAAAGGAGGCCCTAATAAGTTTGACAGGCAGTAAAAAAGGTTAAAAAGCTGAACTAAAACATTTATTTCTTTTTATTTAAGAATCGGTCATTTGTATAGAATGACGGGCCTCCACCTCGCGCGAGCCTAGAAGAGGGCCCAGAGGAAAGAGCCGAAGAGCACAGCCATGAGAGCTTCTCATTTTCCTGAAAATAAAACACAATAATATTATATTAATCCACAAATAATAAGCTATTAATTAAAAAGAAAAAATAACACCATATGATGATTAATTTTCTGTTGTAAGATAACAAGGAGCTTAACTAGTTAATTACCCTGCTAATTGTTTTCTTTTTCGTCGATGTACTGATATTAATATTGTCATTTTTCTCTTCACAAATATAACGCCTATTTTTATATCTATAAATTATCACCATAAAATAAAATTAAAAAGAAATAGAGATGAATTAGATTTTTGAAACAAAAATATTAATTAAGTACTGGAGTGCTGACATTTAAACTAAAGTCTGACAAAAACATAATCAAAATGACATCGTTTTGGATATATCTTTATTAATCTTTTGTCGGGTTTGATTCCTCAATCATTCTTGTAAGTATTAACTCATCACCATATTTTAATTTAACCAAACAAAATATCTTACATCCGCTTAATAAGGATATTTCGTCCATCGATTGTAAGCTTTCATCCTTATAGGCGGCACTAAAGAAGGGAGGCTCATATTCCACTGGCTGTATGGCGTGCAAAATGGAGGATGTCCACCACATCATTTGTGTAATTGTAAAAGTAATAAAATCTTTCCATAAATTTATTCAATTTTGAATTAACCAATCATGACAGTGATTAACAAGTATGATTTCATTGAAGATTGAAAGATCTCACTAAAATGTGTAATGAACGTGTAAAGCACCACATACATAACCTTAACTTTTTAAGGGTGGACTATTTGTTATTTAAAAATTATTTTGAATACTTTATTACTCTTCACATTCATTGAAAAAAATTTTAAAATAATTTTTACTCGCACACTCTTTCCAACACCAAACTAGTCTTTTATTAAACTCGCACCAATAATTATTGATTTCATTTTATACCCACAAAATATCTCATCTCATCATTCTCTAAGTCATAACTCGTATATAATGCCCAAGAATGCTATAATCGATTGACTCAACTTTACTTTGCATTTGATGTCCCTCTATATAAATGTTGCAATTTGTTAATCGTATTGAAATTTGATCTTCCCCTATGAAACTTCATTTATTCAGGTTTTTTTTCATTATTTTGTCACATTGAAGTAAAGAGTGTGCGGCCGCTTGATGACTTAATCATGTAGAACTAAGTATTTTGTTTTTTACAATGGATTAAGGCCCACTTCATTAATGTTATAGTTTTTAAAATAATTATTGTTATCTGTATTATAGAAATAATCAATTGTAAACAGAATCGATTAAATGTTCAAACATCAAAATTAGCTTTAACTTTTCAAAATCACTTTTGAGCCTTGCAGAAGTAATTCCAAACGGACCCTAGTTGGATGATAATGGGAAAAAAAATTGAGATTTAATTCTTCTATAATAGTGAGTTTTAAGAGTGCTTTCTTAAAATATATTAATGTCCTAAATAGTATTTTAGTAGTATAAAAGTCCAAAATATATATTAGAGTGTTAGTATCCCCAACCCTTTTTTCAATATATTTTTTTTGCTTTTGGGTATCACGAATCTCTAATAGGATAGGAATTTGCATAAATATGTTTAACAGATTATTTATATTAAATTTAACTTAAAATGCTTTTTTTTGCATTGATTTAAATATTATACTTTTATTTGTTATAAAATATTGGATTGAAATGTACTATTTTTTGTTGGATAAATAGGGTCAAAGAGTAAAATAGTGAAAAGGGCCATCTATGTGATTATGTTTTAACCATGGAGTGTAATTATCCTTATCCCCCCATAATTACTACCAAATTACTCTCAGTCATTAGTTTTGTCCATAGGAACTCATTTTACCAGATGACACGGAAAGAATATTTGCTTTGCTTAACTTATTATGTACAAGAGTGATGATACAACCACAAACTCTTGTACAAATTTATCTTGTACAACCTGACGTGGCATTAATTCATTGGTTGAATAAAAATATAAAATAATAAAAACAAATCATGTGGGCCAAGTGATATTTAATTCAACCAATCTTATCATGCCACATCAGTTTGTATAAAATAAATTTGTACAAGAGTTTGTGGCTATATCATTACTCTATGTACAATTATTTATTTCGTGGACCCATCAATCGAAATATAAAAATTCCCATAATCTCACAATCAAACTTCAGCCGTAGACATGTTATCTTATCCTCACCATGCATTATTGTTGGTATTATTGCTTTGATCGTCAGTTCGTCTTCTTATTATCTACAGTTAGTTACTTTTCGGGCCACTCTTCGCACATGCAGTAATTTAGTCATGGCCCTTAAACCTGCCAACTTATTGTACGATATTAGATTTGAAGGACTTGTTTGGTTAAAGAGAAAACGAGAGAAAAATTGATTATGAACACAGCTCAGCCGCACACATACGGTAAAACTTGGGCCGTTAATCTAATTTACAATAAAAATAATAATAATATTAAATCCCGCCCATCCTCTCAATCGTTTAGATTTTTACTCTCCTTCAAAATCATCACTCTAAGGCAAAATCAAATCTCATCCATCAGAAAATTCCTACTCACACAAATTACACAAAACTAATCCTAAAACAATAAATATTAGCTGTAACAAATTCTTATACAAACTCAATTTTCGCACCGCCGCACTCTCTCTCTCTCTCTCTCTCTAAATCCATACTCATAGAAGTACTTCTATTAAGTGCTAAAGAAGAGTTTAATTGTGATAACTAAAACGAGAAAGGTGTTTAAAATGAAGAGATAAAAGAAAAATTAATAATATGCATATATAACGGGACACACTATTTTATTTTTATAAAGAAATTCGTGGGACTCACTATGCTTGTGGTCTTCTTGTTTAGTTCGTGGACCCATTGATTCATACTCCCACATGCGTTCATTTACACACACAGTTGAACCATATACACCCGTTAATCTTGCGATTATGAAACTTTGATATCTTTACCAAGCAATTATTATTATTATTATAAACAATAAAGGACCTATTTGTAAATAATTTAAAATTTTGAGTTTTTTGATAAATCAGGGGAATTAAAAAGAATAAATAATAGAACTGGGAGTAATTTAGAGATTATGAAAATTTAATGAGTAAAAAGGGCAGTTATAGAAATCAAATTCTGATTCCAAACTCCTCGCTTGGGAATTGGAATTATGGTAGTGATTCTCAAATTTGTGGGTCTGATACTATTTCGATTCCGATTTTAAGCCTTAAAATTTTGCAAGTAAACGCGTCATTGATTCCGATTCAAAAATTCTCATTTTAATTGTTAGTAAGTAAACACACCACTAGTGTTCAAATATATTAAGAAAAGCAAGTAAGAGACAATAGAGATAAAATAGTTTCAATAGAAGTAATTTGAGAAATAAATCGAATTAATTAAAATAGAGTATGGTGAAATAAAGAGTGATATAAAAAAATTATTTTCAAAAAGTTTGAGAAGGGGGTACAAAAATGATAGAATGTGGTTGCGCCGTTTCTGTAGCTGTGCTATGGGCAAATACTTGTATACACTTTCCACACCCCATTTCGATTTTAGAGATGGACTCTCAACGTGTCTGCTCTAAAATGCATACATATGGAAAAAAAAAAAAGAAGATTCTTATTATGTATTTTGCATGTGTAATTTGACATAAAAGTTTAAAAAGGAAAATCATTTTTATTTTTAATATTCGCTACGCATTAAGTGGACTGGCTACAGGATCTGTTTTCTCATATCAAATTTGGATGCAACGATTCTCTCAGCTTATATCACATATTCACAAAGGTCCTTAATAAAGAATAGAAACGGATACTGTGAAAAAACGCAGCAGGGTTAATACAAGCGCCCTGGATATTGTTTTGTTAAGTCCAATCATGAGCAAATGCGATTTCTTAAAACACAACCAGTTAAGATAGAGTAGTCAATACCTTATCATTTTTCATTCGGTCCTGCTAGGAAAGAGACACACACAAATAATTGCAAATTGTACGGAAATAAATTTTTTGTCTTTTTATGTGATTAAAATATTGTGTATTCAAAATAAATAGGTAAAAAAAATTAAAGTAACAAAATTTAAAATAATAAATCAATATTTCACTATATTAATGGGATTATAGCACAAAATTCTTATCTAAATAACACTAGAGGTTAACGACATCAAGAATCTAAATAATCTTGTGTTAACATAATAGTCTATTAACTGTCTCTCTCACAAGTGGATATCTCAAGTAACGAGAGGATAAAACAAAAATCAAAATCAGTAGGATTATAGAAGGCGATGCCAAGAACTTACCTTCCAAATTTGGGAGAAAATAAAGTTAAAATCATCTTCCGATTGTCCAATCAAAGATTGAAACCCTTATCCCCAATCCAAGCTCACGCCACTATCTCTCTCTCTCTCTCTCCCTCTCTTCCTTTTTAGTTTTCTAACTAGGCTTGCCGCTAGGGATGGCAATTGTACCCATAAACCCACAAATCCACCTAAACTCGCCTGCCAAATCCCACATGCTGTGGGTAATTTTGTGAGTTGCGGGCCAGTTTGGTATTATAAATTGAAATCCGCACTAGGTTGTGAGTGGGTTTGACATTAGTTAAATATCCGACAAATACCCGCATGGATATTCGCCAACCCGTAACTTTTTTAATTATTTTTTAATTTAATTTTAATAGAAAAATATTTAAATCTAAAATTATACTTATTGTAATTTTGATTGAATATTCTTTAACTTAATGCATGAATTATTATATACATATTTAAATTCTACTTATTATAATTTTGTATGAACTATTATTCTTCTCTTCGATGAATGGATTATTTCATTACAACAATTTTATTTTCTAGATTAGTGTCTAAAATGTAATATTCTTTAGAAAATATTAATTTTAATCATTATTGTATGAATCATGTTTGATGGGTGCTAATAGTGGTGAATGAAATGAACAACTTCTCTAGGAGCATGTGTTGAATGATAATATAAAATGATAATAGTTATATTTAGATACTGATTCGTGGTTTTTTTAATTGATTTGTGTATTTCATACTTAAAAATGAGAATTTGTGTTGGATTGATGTTTAAAATTTAATTTTCAATTTACATTGGTTAAATTTAGAATTGAGTATAATGTAGAATTTTAAGTTATTATTATAAATTTTCATATCGAATATTTGTAATTTTAAGTGTGAAAACCTACAAAAAAAAATCCATTGGATACTATTGTATGTTTGGTAATTGTCAAAACCCGCAGCATGTGAATTTTTTTTAAAAAATTAGAACCTATAATAGATTACAGGTTGGGTTTGATAATTTAAATTTTGTATGAATATGAGTTTAGTAATAACAAACCCGTTACAAACTGTACCCGTTACCATCCCTACTAGTCCCTTGCTTTTGCTCTTCTTTATCTAATGATTTCGGGTAAAAGCTTGTTTAGTCCCTATATTTTGAGGTTAGTGTCCGTTTAGTCCTTATATTTTTAAAAATACCTCAAATCATCCCTATCATTAAATTATTGACATTCTTGCCATTGTCTTTTGTTAATTTTGACTTATTTTTACAATATTACCCTATTACAATAATGTTCCTTTTTTAAACATTATTAAAAAGAAAAATTAAATTACCAGTTTAACACCAAAAAATAAAATAAAAATAATATATATATATATTAATTTTTATAGAACACTCTGCTGAGAAGTTAAAATAATATTTTTTTAAAAAAATTGACAACTTAATTTTTTACAAAATTAATTTTTTTTGGACACACATGAGCTTCCACAAAAATTAATATATATCTTTTTTATTTTTTATTTTATTTTTGGGTTTAATTTGATAATCCAATTTTTTATTAATATCTAAAAAAAACTGGTCGCCCCTCCTGACAACATGTATAAGATCAATGTTGACGCAGCCATAAGTAGCAAGGATCACAGGGTAGGTCTGGGAGCTTTGGTAAGAAACTCGGTTGGCAAGGTGGTTGCAGATAGTTTTTATCAGTCTCAATTTGAAGGAAGTGTAAGTTTTGCAAAGGCTGAAGCTGTCCCACTTATTAATGATTTCTATTGACTAATTTCAATAGCCCCACTTATTATCTTTAATTATTTAAATTTTCAAATTAGTGAAGCTTGAGCTTGGGCCACCCAATGAGATGGACCCATAAGGCCCAAAAAAAGTTGTGGGATGAGAAATCCGGCTGTCGGAAATCAAACACCGACAAATGAATGAATTTTCAGATTGTATTATTGCTCATCCTAGAGGAGAGAGAGTAGGTGATAGAAGACAACAAGGAGAAAAAGAAAAGGAAAAAGATGATCCAAGTTAATAAGATGAAAACTTTTGAGTGCACGTATTAATCGATTCATGAACAAAGAGCTAACACTGTAACAAGATGACGGAAGTAAATTAAAATTAGTTCCACATAACACGTAATTCTCATGGAAAAATGTTAAAGTCTGCCGGTTCTTGAAAAGATGTTCAAGAACAAATGGTTTTTCATTCGTCCGTCCGATGCCCAACAAAATTTTCTATATTCAATAATTAATACAACTTAATTGCCTATGCCTAAATTCGCCAATGTTAGTGAATCCTCCTTGGTGATCTGCTGTTTCTTTACTCTCCATTTACCAACCTTGAAAAAGCAAAAACGATAAACAAAAATGAAAACGATCTCCGTTCACATTCATATCCCTTGCATTTTATACCCAACACAGCAATGGTCACTTCCTTTGCAAAGATCACCACGGCAGCAATTTATACGTCCTCCACGGGAAATTTTAACAAAGCGCACTGATAAAATCCAGTGCCGCCAAGCCAAAGATTGCACGGACGATCACTGGAGATCCAACTTTCTTAATTTGGTAATATATTAGTATTTTAGCTGAGGGAGAAAAAATAGAATATGCTATGTAGCCTATTTTATTAATAATAAAAAAAATTTATTAATAAAAGAGATTTGATGTGTATTTACACATAAAAGATGTCCTTTTGATTCTTTATCTTTTTTTTGGGTGCAGTCAGTGACAAATCATGAAATTATCTGAACTTAGAGGAAGAAATTTGCTTAATGAACAACGATTTCATAGAAATATAAACAGAGTGCATGCCCTGCTTTTTAGTTTAGGGTATTTAAAAAGAAAAAAAAAACAAGGAAAATTTTGGACTTGATTAAAAAAAATAGAGATTATAATTAATTAATAAGAATAGGATGCGGATTCCCAACTAGTTTTTCCCCTCCTAATTTTTCTTTTGCTTTCAATAATCTAATTATAAAATTAATTTCTAAAACAAAAATTGAAAGCTTAGGATTTCATTTTATATTGTAACCTAATTATTAATAATTAAAATCATTCAATTTGATTTTTAATGAGTTTATTATAAAAGGCACACAATTTTATTTCCATACCCAATTCTTTCCTTCAACATCAATCCTTTCCTTTTTTCAATTCCCGAGTTCCAATCAAGCAGTAAAAAGATAAAGTGAAATTATTTCCTTCTTAACAACGACGTCTTTACAAATTCGTCGAGCAGAAAAAAAATTAGAAAGCTTAACTAAGACATTAATTTATTTTTATAAAATTTAAATATGTTTGAATATAAATCGAGAAAATAACTTATATATTTTTAATGATCAAATTAATTACAAGTAGGAAAATGTCATAAATACCCTTAATAGCTCCGAGACTTTAATAACATTTATTAAAAAATGTAAAATTTACGAGTAAAGAAATAGAGAAAAATTGTAAATTAAACCATATAACTTGATAATTTTTTTTAAATTTGAATAAAGTTTAAGATTGCGGATCAGATCAGTAAGGCATCAAACAAAAAGAAGACACACACCCCGCAATCACAAATGACAAAACAAATCAACTTGTGATGAGCGTGAAATTTTTTTTAAAAAAAAAGTGACAAGGACTCCCTTTCACGTTTCCTGCCGCACAAGATTGATTCGCGGTGAAGAAGAGTATCATCATAACTATGATCGCTGCTAAGACACCACCTCCCAATCCCATCACATTGTTATTTGCCATGCTTTTTTTTCTTTTTCTTTTTTAATTTTTCAACTCTTACTGACTGACTACTTTTTCAAGCTTGTTTGGGAGATGCCAGAAGCTTCTTGTTGCAAGTTCTTCTTATTATATTTATGGCGCTTCAATTATGACTTTTGTGTGTATGTATATGTGTGTGTGTGTATCTATATATATATATATATATAAATATATTCAAAAAACACGAAAAAAAAAAATTAAAAGGAGAGGGCTTGTCCAACTAGAGGCTTTGTATGGTGAATATTGCTCTTCCGCAAACAGATATTTATGGTGACTTCCCTCAAAGGGTATAGGTGAGAACGCATGCCCTCAACATTTAGGATATGAGTTCCAAGTCCCCCGGGGGTGGGTAATGTTACTAGTATAAGAGAAGATTTAACTCTAATAATTATGGGAGTTGATATTAAATTATAATCCATCTATATATGTAATAAGTGCATGTTTAATATAACTTTTCTAATGCCTAAAAATATTTATTTCGTTTTTAAAACTTTTTTAAAAAAATTTTGTGTTGTTTGGTTGTATTTTGAGCTAAGCTTTTAGAAATTAAATAAATTATTTTACTTTTATTAAGGAAAGTTTAAGTTTTTAGGCCATCAAAGTTGTAGAGGTTTTTTTAAAAAAAATTAGATTTTTTAAATACTCTTATTTATTTCATTCCTTTAATAATATATTTTTAATATATTTATTTATTAAAATAATTTTATAATTTTAAATAAAAAGCGTCATTAACAATCAAATAATTTTATAACAGTTAAAAGGCCTAATCCATCCCCTTAGTATATGTAGTGTCTGTCACAATCCAACTTTTTTTTATTGAAATAATTCACAACTTGCCCTCAGACCAGCTACCCTTTTTCTTTTTTGATGCGCTTTGGACCGGCTACTTGATTATATATATATTGTCGCGGATTTCATTTGTTTTAATTATAGCGCAGGACACACAATACAATAATTGAGCAAGTCTCACATGCTCTTGGATTTTTCGCGCAAATTTAATTTGGCCTCATTCACCTACCATTCTCCGAGACCAATTTAAATATACTGTTCTTTTCCACTACTTAAAATTAAGTTTTTTTTTTTATTTTTTATGAGGCCACGCCATATACTTTTTCTTATTTAACGGCATGATTATAAACTTGGAATTATCATAATAAAAATGAAACATGATTAATTAATTATTTAGTGTTAGCAAAAAGAATCGAGCTGGCCTTGGTGGTTTGTTCAATCAGGATATGATAATTATATCCTTCCACCCCACGCATACTTTTTTATATAATTATTTTCAAGTGCGGTTAAACTATATGATTTTAAACCCCATGATTTAAAAATATGTCTAAGTAAAAAAAATAAAGACACCCGCATTAGAAAAAAACTACACACACATATAAACTACCACTAATTATACCAATTTATCTACGATTAAATTGTGAAAAACCAATAACTCAATATTTATGTAAAAAATTTAAGTCAAAATAAAATATACAAGTCATTATCTAGTAAACGATCTCTTAAATCATTAAGATAAGGGATAAACTAAAAGAGAATTAAAATACACAGTGTATTATATTATATATATGAAGTAATTTTACACTGAGGGATCACGTACTTCAATCAAGTAAAAGACAAATTGAAAGTTTACAAAACACACTCCAAAACAGTGTATTTTATTTTTTGATATATTAAAATATGTGTTTTTTTTTACTTTTAATTTATCCTTTACTTTGCATGAAATTAAGTAATTCTCTTATTAGAAGGAGTGTGTGTATAATTTTCTAAAAAATCTCTTAAGTTGTTAAGTAAGGAATAATATATTTTCAACACACACATATATATAAAGCAATTTTCCAATATAAAAATCCTTAAATTATTAAAATAAGAGATAACATATTTTCAACGTTACTCTTATCGAGTTTCTTCTAATATTTTTAGGGCTCCTTAACTTCAACATTTTACTTCAATTTTCATCCATTTTATCTATTCAATATTTTAATTAAACTTTCATTCGGTTGATCTATTCATTTCAATAATAAAAGAATAAAGGTGACTCATTGCAGCTTTTTGACAAAAAAAAATATACACCTTTAGATTGAAAGAAATGAAACGGATGAAAATTTAAGTCGATCATCTTAAGTTACATTTCTTTTTTCAATGAATGGTACAAAAATTTCAAATTAAGGAAACCAACCATAAAAACGTTATGCATAAAAATAGAAAACTTGACCCAAAAAAATTAAATAAATAAGACAATATATTTATATGAGGAAACTTCTTTATTCGAAACATTTCAGGCACCAAAATGTAAAGCCATTGAATGCATAACGATATCAAAAGCAAAAGATTAAACATCTACATAATAGATCAAGGCATTTATTACTTAATTTGCTCGTCTATACGCTTCTTATTTATTTTTTGGACCACTATGCTTGTGGTCTTCTTATTTATTTCGTGGACCCATTGATTCATACTTTATCTACACATGCAGTTGAACCATATATAGCCGTTAATCTTACAATTATCAGACTTCAGCGGTAAATCTGTTATCTTTACCAAGCAATTGTTTGGTAATGGTATTTTTTTTAAATGCCATTTATAATTCTTATTTTAATATGTGTATTTGTGATTGAGTTTTATAACATGAATTTTTCAGGTTATAACGATTGGTCGGAGGGGATTCCACCGGCATATATTTCACTTATTGCTGATGATGAAATTAATGGAAATATTGATCTTCTTGTGGTCCCGCAATATGGAAGAAATCCTGATCACACTGGTTAAGAATATGCAGTATTAGTCTCTTATGTTATGTTTAAGAAAATAAAAGTATGGGTATTGTTATTACCCGTCAATTGTATGATGGTCTCAGTTTCGTTCAGTTTAACTTGTAAGATCTCTTGATATATACAAGAGATTCTCTTTGTCTAGCTATTTATGTGTACCATGTTTTCCTAAAAGAAAAATAAATAAAAAAAATTTAATAAAATGATGATGATGATGAAATTAATGACAATAATAATAATTAAAATAATAAAATAAATAAATTTTAAATATAATAATGATAATAATATAATAATATTATTACATTATTATAAACAATAAATGACCTATTTGTAAATAATTCAAAAAATTTGAGTTTTTTTGATAAATTCCATGGGAACCAAAAAGAAAAAAAATGACCGAACTTAATTGAGAGTAATTTAGAGAAATCGAATTATAGAAATCGAATTCAGATTCTAAACCCCTCGCTTTGGAATAAGAACTATGCTAGTGATTTTCAAATTTGTGGGTCCGACACTACTTCAATTCAAATCCCAAACCTTAATTTTGCAAGTAAACATGTCATTGATTCTGATTCCAAAATTTCCATTTCGATTGTTGTACCATTAATTGAAATATAATGAGAAGAGCAAGTGAGAAACAATTGAGATAAAATATTTTTAATGGGAGTAATTTGAGAAATAAATCGAATTAATCAAAATAGAGTATGGTGAAATAAAGAGTGATATCAAAAAATTATTATCAAAAAAGTTTGAGGAGAGGGCACAAAAATGATAGAATGGGGCTGCGCCGTTTCTGTGCCTGTGCTATGGTCATTCTTATTACTAATATCCGCTACGCGTTAAGCGGGCTAGCTTGAGGATCTGTTTTCTCATAATAAATTTGGATGCAGCGATTCCGCCAGCGTATATCACAGATTCACAAAAGTCCTCAGCAAAGAATAGAAATAGATTTTGTGAAAAAAACGCAGCAGGGTTAAAACAAGCGCACTGGATATTGTTTTGTTAAGTCAAATAGTAAGCAAATGCTATTTCTTAAAATAATACCAGTCAAGATACAGTAGTTGATACCATATTATTTCTCCTTTGGACCAAAAAAATTGTGGGATGAGAAATCCGCTTGTCATAAATCAAACAGCGACAAACCAATATATTTTCCGATGGGTATTATTGCTCATCCTATAGGAGAGAAACTAGGTGATTGAAGACCACGCGGAGAAAAAGAAGAAAGAAAAAGATGATGCAAGTTAATAAGATGAAGACTTTTGAGTAAAAAGAAACACGTATTAATCAATTCATGAACAAAGAGCTAACATTGTAACAAGATCACGAAAGTAAATTAAAATTAGTTCCACATAACACATAATTCTCATGGAAAAATATAAGTCTGGTGGTCTTTTTAGCATCAACTCTCTCTCACTTCTATTTGAAACTAGGAAAAGATTTTCAGGAACTAATAATGTTTTTCATTCATCCTATGCCCAACAAAATTCGAGGTTTTGTTAGAAAAGACAAAATAACTTATTTAAATTTCAAAAGTTCCATTAAAAAAAAACCAAACAATTTTAAAAATTAAAATAAGAATTGATGAAATTAAATAAGTACTTGTGATTATTAAATAAGGTGTACCAAACATGCACGTAATCTCAAGGAAACCCCTAAATTCACGAAAGTTAGTGAATCCTCCTCGGTGATCTGCTGTTTCTTCACTCTCCATTTACCAACCTTGAAAAAGCAAAAACGATAAACAAAAATGAAAACGATCTCCAATTACATTCATATCCCTTGCATTTTATACCCAGCACAGCAATGTTCACATCCCCAGCAGTATTATCCAGCGCAGCAATGGTCACATCCTTTGCAAAGATCACCATGGCAGCAATTTATACGTCCTTTACGGGAAATTTTAACAATGAAGCATTGATAAAATCCTGTGCCGCCAAGTCAGAGATTGCACGGACTATCACTGGAGATCTAACTTTCTTAATTTCCGTTTACGAATTAATTTGGTAATATATTAGTATTTTAGCTGAGGGAGAAAAAATAGAATATGATATGTAGCCTATTTTATTAATAATCAAAAAAATTTGATTAATAAAAGAGATTTGATGTGTATTTACACATAAAAGATGTCCTTTTGATTCTTTATCTTTTTATTGGGTGCAGTCAGTGACAAATCATGAAATTTTCTGAACTTAGAGGAAGAAATTTGCTTAATGAACAACGATTTCATAGAAATATGAACAGAGTGTATGCCCTGTTTTTTAGTTTTGCGTAGTTGAAAAAAAAAGGGAAAAATTTTGGACTTGATTAAAAAAAGTAGAGATTATAATTAATTAATAAGGATAGGATTTGGATTCCCCACCAGTTTTCCCCCTCCTAATTTTTCTTTAGCTTTCAATAATCCAATTATAATTTAATTTCCAGAAAAAAATTGAAAGGTTAAGATTTCATTTTATATTGTAACCTAATTATTAATAATTAAATTCATTCAATTTTATTTTTAATGAGTTTTATTTTAAAGGCACACAACTTTATTTCCATACCCAATTCTTTCCTTCAACATCAATCCTTTCCTTTTTTCAATCCCCGATTTCCAATCAAGCAGTAAAAAAATAAAGAGAAATTATTTCCTTCTTAAAAACGACGTCTTTATAAATTCGTCGAGCAGAAAAAAAAATTAGAAAGCTTAACTAAGACATTAATTTATTTTTATAAAATTTAAATATGTTTGAATATAAATCCAGAAAATAACTTATATACTTTTAATGATTAAATTAATTACAAGTAGGAAAATGTCATAAATACCCTTAATAGCTCCGAGACTTTAATAACTTTTATTAAAAAATTTAAAATTTACAAGTAGAGAAATAGAGAAAATTATAAATTAAACCATATAACTTGGTCATTTTTTTTTAATTTGAATAAAGTTTAAGATTGCGGATCAGATCAGTAAGGCATCAAACCAAAAGAAGACACACACCCCGCAATCACAAATGACAAAACAAATCAACTTGTGATGAGCGTGAGATTAATGACTCAAAATTTATGTAAAAAACTTAAGTCAAAATTTCAAGTTGAAATATTGCTTCTTATATTATATATATATAGCGAGGTGAGAATGCCCAAAATAATATATACATATAGATTTCAATATATTAACAAATAAAAAAAATATAGTTTTCAATGTATTGACATTTGTTTTTGTATTTTAGTGAAATTCTTATTTTAATAAAGAGAGGATATTCTTATTTTATATATGTGTATGTGTGCGCGCCGACATGCATGTATGTTTTGTTGACAAAAGAGTACATGTCGGGTGGAAAGGTACAATTATATTGAACAAACCACCAGACTAGATCAATTCTTTCTACTAACACTAAATAATTATTTAATTATGTTTCAATATTTTTATTATGATAATTCCTGGTCTGTAATCATGCCCTTAATTAAGAAATATACAGTATTAAAAAAAACTTTATTTTAACTAGTGGAGAAGAACAATATTATTTGAATTGGTCTGGAGAATGGTAGGTGAATGATGCCAAATTAAATTTGCGCGAATAATCCAAAAACATGTGAGACTTGCTCAATTATAGCATTACGTGTCCTACACTATATATAATTAAAGCAAATGAAATCCGTGACAATATATGCCATGGTGTGGGTTAATATTTAAAAAAAAAAAAAGTGGTCCTCACAGAAATCATAGAAAATGACGGATATGTCATATTCTTTAGATTCTCCACTAAAATTTTACTACCAATTGCTTTTAGGTAAGGCTTGATTTTTTTTTTCTTTTTCTTTAATTAAAAAAGTCATAACCTAACAATTAATTAAGGCATGATGGGAGGGAGCAGATAAATAATTGAATGTTAGGCATTATTGCAGGAAATGCAATGAAGTTGTACGTTCAGTTGTTTGATTTGTATCGTAGCGGGTTTCCCTTCGAGAGGCCGGTAATTAAGAGTATGTCCAGCTCGATGCAAAATGCCATCAATGGTTAATCAATTACTTCTCCAGGCTGTTAACACGCACGCACATGGAAAAGTAATAAATTCAGGACGAGTATGGTAGAATTGAAATGAGTGAACATGAACGATAGCATCAAGATGGAGTAACCTTAGCTAATTTAACAACGAATTAATTAGTGCTAAACAAATTAGAAGTTTCAATTTATTTATTTGTTAATGCATATGCAATTATGCATGGATGCAGTAGTACAAGCTTAAGGCTTAATAATGGCACCCTCGATTGTACGTGCCGCCGGGTGCAGGTTTGCAATGTTCACCCTTTTTGGAACCCTGGGGAGGAGGGGTACAAGAGCGATAGGCTGGGCCTTGGCCTCTTCCGCAATCGAACACTGGACGTCGCTTCAAGGCCTTCAAATTCAATACGTTTGTTGCAGTCGCGGCAGCAGCCAATTCCGATTCTGGATCATCATAAAAGAACAACACATCAGGATCAATATGGAAATTAGTAATGTTGGTGCCGTTGCCTGCAGCACAAGATTGATTCGCGGCGAAGAAGAGTATCATCATAACTATGATCGCTGCTAAGACACCACCTGCCAATCCCATCACATTATTATTTCCCTTTTTTTTTCCCCCGTGCACAACTCTTACTGGCTACTTTTTCAAGCTTGTGTGGGAGATGCCGGCAGCTTCTTGTTGCAAGTTCTCCTAATTATATCTATGGCGCTTCAATTGTGATTTTTGTGTGTGTGCGTGTATGTATATATATATTCAAAAAAAGGAAAAAAATATTAAAAGGAGAGGGCTTGTCCAACTAGAGGCTTTGTATGGTGAATATTGCTCTTCCGCAAACAGATATTTATGGTGACTTCCCTCTAAGGGTATAGGTGAGAACGCATGCCCTCAACATTTAGGATATGAGTTCCAAGTCCCCCGGGGGTGGGTAATGTTACTAGTATAAGAGAAGATTTAACTCTAATAATTATGGGAGTTGATATTAAATTATAATCCACCTATATATGTAATAAGTGCATGTTTGATATAGCTTTTCTAATGCCTAAAAATATTTATTTCGTTTTTAAAAATCTTTTTAAAAATTTTGATAATTTTTAACGTACAATCAAATAATTTTATAACAGTTAAAAGGCCTAACAATCAAATAATTTTTTATTGGAATAATTCACAACTTGCTCTTGGACCACCTACCACCCTTTTTTTTTTTTTTTAATGCGCCTTGGACCAGCTACTTGATTACATATATATTGTCACGGATTTCATTTGTTTGAATTATAGCGGAGAACACATAATACAATAATTGAGCAAGTCTCACATGTTCTTGGATTTTTCGTGCAAATTTAATTTGGCTTCATTCACCTACCATTCTCCAACACCAATTTAAATATATTGTTCTTTTCGACTAGTTGAAATAATTTTTTTATTATTATTATGAGGCTCCGCCATATACTGTAAATTTCTTATTTAACGGCTCTAGGAATTATCATAATAAAAATCGAGCTGGCCTGGTGGTTTGTTCATTCAGGATATGATAATCATATCCTTCCACTCTACGCATACTCTTTTGTATAATTATTTTAAAGTACGAGTGTTTATTTTTTTTTTTATAATGTAGATACGTTCTTAAATTATATGATTTAAAATAATTAAAAATTAAGATACTATTTATTTTTTAGTCTGAAGTCTGAATTTAATTTTTTTTCCAGATATTTATTTTTTTAACTTATCACTTATTATCAAATAATTTTATCTGAATAAAAAAAGTATAAAAAATCCACTTTTATTTGAAGTGTGAAGTCTAAATGTAAAATTTTAATTTCAAATCTCAAAAATACCCTTAATAATTCATGCATTTTCAATGTTATGTATAAACTTAATATTTTTATATTATTCTTGAAGTTATTTTTTTAATTGGTTTAAATTTTTATTCACATGATAACATTAACTAAACTGAAAATTGAACAAATCAAATTATGTCCATTGTGATAAATAAAAAATAAAATAACAATTTTAATTTTATAATAAAATTTGATGTTATTATTACTTTTTTTTATTAAAAAATTAAATTAAGATCAACAATAATAGTATTTTTTTTTAATGCTACCAAATTAATCAACCTGTGAAAATCATAAATTGTGAAGAACAAATATATGCACCACTTAAAATGATATTTATGTCAAACTCCTATCTTTTAAATCTTTCTCTTTAGATGTTGAAAACAAAAAAATAAATATGTCACTAAGATATTTTCATTCAGACCTATTCAGACTTCAATTAAATTCATACATATTCAAATTTCAAATAAAAAAACAAACACAACCTAACTCTCTTAAATCTTATGATTTAAAAAATGTGTCTAGATAAAAAAAATAAAGACACTTGCATTAGAAAAGAACTACACACACATAAAAATCCGAAAGTTCTTAAAGTACGGATGACATATTTTCAACCATAACAGATAACATATTTTCAACGTTACTCTCATCGAGTTTATTCTATAACTTTTAGGGCTCCTTAACTTCAACATTTTACTTCAATTTTCATCCATTTAATCTATTCAATCTTTTAATTAAACTTTCATTCGGCTGATCTATTCATTTCAATAATATAAGAATAAAGGTGACTCATTGCAGATTTTTGACAAAAAAAATATACACCTTTAGATTGAATGAAATGAAACGAATGAAAATTTAAGTCATCATTTTAAGTTACATTCCTTTTTTCAATGACTGGTACAAAAAAATTAAATTAAGGAAACGAACCATAAAAACGTCATGCATAAAAATAGAAAACTTGATAAAAAAATATATAAATAAGACAACATATTTATATAAGGAAACTTCTTTATTCGAAACATTTCAGGCACCAAATGTAGAGCCATTGAATGCATAACGATATCAAAAGCAAAAGATTAAACATCTATATCAGATCAAGTCTAACACACTAAACTTAATACACAACAAAGTAACACTAAACATGGCAAAGTTGATCTTATTAAATCAAACAGCAAACTGGGAAATGAAAACAGGTCCAAACTTCAATCCTTTTCCAACATGTGACCACCATCTTCAGCCACCTATTAAGAAAATAATCAAGATAGACACATAACTAGGAGGGCTAGATAGAGGATCTGTTTGATCATATTAAATTTGCATGTAACAATTCTGTCAGCTTAAAACACAGATTCGCAAAAGCTCCTCGTCAAAGAATAATAAAGGGCAATTGTAAACTTTAATGGGGATAACTGACACAACACGAAAGTAAAGAAAGAACAAATCTTCTCAAAAAGTTTTTTTTTTTTTAATATTATGAATCAACCAACCAAAACAAATAGGGTTCAGCTCCCTTTTATACTAAAACACTAAATAATGTGAATTTACCAAACTGTGTAAATTCAAATTATTTTAACACAATAAAGTTCTACAGACAGAATTAAAAAAAAAAACTTAAAATAAAGAACAAATAAAGAAAAAACTGTCCAAGCTACGGCCTGTTCTACATCAATAACCAACTAACAGAATAACAAAGCAGCCCTCTGTACTGTAAAATTACTTGCAAGCCTTCCGAAAACACAGCAGGGTTAATACAAGCACACCGGATATTGTTTTGTAAAGTCAATCATAAGCAAATATTATTTCGTATATTATTTCGTAAAATACTACCAGTATTTAACACCATATGATTTCTAAATTAGCCCAAAAAATTGTAGGATCAGAAATCGGATGGTCATAAATCAAACACTGACAAACCAATGAATTTTCAGAAGGGTATTATTGCTCATCCTAGAAAAGACAATCTCCAAGGTGTTCTTTGCGACCCTTATCCCCTGCCCTCCATAGAGTTGAAAAGCCCCTGGCATCAAATCCACAGTTTGAATGTCATTCATTCCTAACACACCCCATCAAAGTGAAAAAGAACTTGCCGGTGGAACCAGCTAATCCCCACAACTGCATTCCCAACAGATAAAATAACCATACAAGTAAATCACTCAGCCATATGAAACTAGTGTTAGTTATAACTTCATCAGTGTAAGTAAATAACTTACTGCCCAGCATCTAAGAACAAACATTTTCCATTCGTCTTATGCCTAACCAAATTGTCTACATTTAGTATTTAATACAACTTAATTTCCTAACATTCCTCCATCAATGATGATCAATTAGCTATAAACAACAAAATCATAGTCAAATTGAATGAAATAGCAGCAACATTGCATAAGGAAAAAGAGGGACTGCCTCACATGGAGTGATTACTAAACAGAGCCCCTGTTGAACAGTAACAACTCTACACATTTGGCTCAACTAAAGATCATGTGAATAAAACAAGACAATAACCATATGATGCACGTCAAATGAGTATGACTTAGCAATCAGAAATGATGAGAGCAATGAAACCAATGTGGCCATAATACAAATAAAAACCTAAACTATATACAAACACCTCATTAAGTACCAGAAAATCCGAAATCTAGCACCAATAGCAAGAAAATAAGCATAATACATAAAATGCAAAAGAAATGAAGCGTACTTACCCAGCTGGCCAGAGAGCAGGTGAACCCGTCTAGATCTTAATATCAATAAAAACATAAATTTCAGACATATTCATTTCACAAAAAACCAATAAAATCCGAAATTTTACACAGACTCGCATGGTTAACAAACATATCATAATTAAAAAAAAAAAAAGAAGAAGAAGAAGACAGACGAATGCTAATTCTATCAAAAACAGGCAAGAAGATGAATTTATTCTCAAATGTGTAGGGTCAGCAGCTGAAGCACGATGGATGAATCTGACCAGATTGTTAAACTGAACTAAGAAAAACCTAAAAATTTGTCACATACCCATTTCATAAAATCCACAACAAAACCGAAAATCTCAAAAAATCACACCGAAAACAAACCTAACAAAAATTTATTAAACAATATAACCCAGAAAAGAAAAAGAGAAATTTTTGCAGTCAAATGTGGGGGCAATTCAATTCAACAACAAACCTGAGAGAAGCAGGAGAGCTGAAGAGATTCAGTGAGAGGAGGAAGCAGCGGAGTGCTGGTGGTGGGTGTGGTGAGAATGAGAAGGAGAAGGAGCGATGACCCTATTGTAGACTTGTTCGCCAACAAGATAGATTCCAAAAGCGACGAGAGCGATGCCGAGTCCTGGGGTGGCTTGACGCAGATTGCTCGTCAGCAGTGGATGCTTTCTCCACCCATCTCTTCGCCTGAAGAACTCGCCTGTGTGCCCCATCCTTTCACTTATTTTGTCAACACTCGCTAACTCTTTCGATCGATGCTTCTTCTTCTTCTTCTGTCAGTCGTGTGGAGGAATATGGAAAGTGGAAACTGCGAAATTGATCGTGCCGTTTTAGTTTAGATTGCTGCGTTGTGTGTCTTTTGGGCTTGTTTGGGCCTGGCCTTCATTCTCCATCTCATCTCAACTAAA
Organism: Citrus medica; assembly: GCA_002013955.2. Classification (NCBI taxonomy): domain Eukaryota; kingdom Viridiplantae; phylum Streptophyta; class Magnoliopsida; order Sapindales; family Rutaceae; genus Citrus; species Citrus medica. The sequence continues at coordinate 105,086 of MKYO02025636.1, forward strand.
CAAGCCCATTAACCCATAAAAATTTTCATATTTACGGATTTACGATTTAGTGAACAACTTCTTTCGATCGGCATAATTTAATAAAATCTCATAAGTGGAGTTGAAGTTGTAAATTAACCAACGTATGTCCATAGGAATACGATAACATAAATAACATCGTCCACTAAACCATCTCTCATTATAATTAAGAGTACTTTATATAACTCATCCGTAAAATTGCGGATGTACATTACTAAGAAGAAAATACAAACTACTTTAAATGCTTGAACACAAAATAATTTGATTCCTACTTTAAATTTACAACATCTTTAATCAAAATTCATTGGCAAGCTTAATACTAAATTACTGCTGGCACTGCCAGAATGATCCTACCTCTAAATCTACCATCTGAATCAGCTAGCTTCCTTAACGACTACCATTCTTGCAAGCTGAATCTTCTTTTTCTCTCCAGACTGCATGCACTTCATCGGTCCTGAATCGCTGGGTAAAGGTTGATTCCTCTAACGGAGTTGATGAGCCATGAGCAAAAGCAAGCAGACCGGTGTACGCAATCATTGCTCCGTTGTCAACACAATAGCGGTCATCCGTTGCAAACAGCCTTCCACCCCGCTCGGAGCACATTGTTCTCATCATCTCTTGCAAGCGCTCGTTACAACCCACACCGCCTACAATAAGAACATCATTTTTGTCACAATGTGCCATTGCCCGCTCCGTGATCTCCACAAGCATTGCAAAAAGAGTTTCCTGTAACACATATCATCAAGCGAAATGTAAATTTCCAATTAGGTTAACACACGATTCATATAACGATCCATGAAGAATGGCTAGATATAATTGCAGTCTTTAAAGCTATGGCTCATGCTGTTCCAACGGATTGAAGGATCAAAAATGCAACTAACCTGCAGGGAATAGCACAAATCTGCAGGAGTGCACTCATTATTGTTGAGCTTCTCCGCAGCAGTTGCTTCAATATAGCTCAATATCCCGCTAAAAGAGACATCCATCCCTTTTACAACATAAGGAAGATCAAGAAACTTTTCCCCTTTCTTTGCCAGCTGGGAAAGAAGAAAATCATATTAGGCAATTCAAAATAGAAGACCTTCTGTCCCATCACTCAATCTACCAACCGAAGCATTAAACACAAGCCAGTACCCAAAGATTTTTGATAAATAACCTAATGCATGTATATATTTCCATGATGATGATTCAGGAAATGATGAATGAAGATCAGAAGATAAGCAGGTAATAGAAACACAATTCTCGAATTGCGAGACACATGCTTAAACCACTTCACAGGTAGGGCCCAGATATAGACTTAAAAATTCAACTGCTCTAAATCATTCCTTACCTAAATGTTTTACAATTACATATAAAATCTAAATGGATTTAATCCTTCTGAAAAGAAGAAAAATGTTGAATAAACCAATCTTCACATACCTGCTCAATGTTGTATCCAGGGCTTGGATCATTGGACAGTGTTAAAACCCTAGCAAACCGATCCAAGCAGTTACCCACAGCAATATCGATAGTCTCCCCAAAGATCCGATACCTTCCTTCACTATAAGCAATCACCTGGGTATTTCCACCGCTGACATACAACACAACAGGATCCTCCGCTCCAGTCACAATCCTCCCCATCTCAATATGTGCCACGCAGTGATTAACGGCAACAATTGGCTTCTTCCACAGCTGAGAAAGAACCCGGACAACAACAGCAGCAACTTGCAGTGGCGCTCCCATGCCCGGACCCCTGGTGTAACAAAGGCAATCAATTTCATCTGGGGTTATTCCAGCAGTTTTCAAAGCAGATTTGACAAGTGGAAGAACGTGTTCTAGATGGTGTTGAGCAGTTTCTCGTGGAAGAAATCCCTGGCCAGGTGGCGTAATATATGTGTGGCGTGGATTTGATAGAATACCTCCATCTAATGTAACAACCCCAACACCGATCTTGTTAGCCGACCCTTCAAATCCAAGAGCTATCATCCTCTTCATCTTTAATCCTGTATGCATTCCCATGAGTAGATAAACTTCTAATGGGAAAATGACTAAACTAGAGAGAAATGGACAATAATCCTCAAACCGAACATTTAGAATAAATACAACAACTCAAAAATGATAATTCACACACTCAAGATATGACAAATCACGCTGAAGCACAAATCTCCAACTCCACATGCTTACACAACAGCTGTACTTAACAGCAAGCGACCAATTTCACAACAGCTATGAGTTAAAAAGCCACAGCACCGTAAATCCTAAGCGTACTTACATCAGACAGATAAGGTGACTGGTGAAAAAGATTGAATTTTTATATTTTCAGAAGCAATAAACCTAATTATAAGCCTATGTCTACTCAAACTTGGGGACTTTGAGCCTCTTTCATGATCTAAAGCTGAGAAATGTTGTGACTTTATTATATGGAAGCATGTATAGAGAAATTGGCGCGAAATGAAAATTGAAAAATGGAAAAAATTACATATAAGAAGCTAACCTTGGGGTTTTGCGACTGTTGGCGACGAAAGGACGGCGATGCGGACAAAAGCCGACGGCAAAGTGTGACAGTGAGTGAAGGACGAGGAGGAGGGAGGCGATGGAGAATGTGTTAGGGGTGAATTAGGGTTTTTACGTCAACGGGTTATGGTGGGCGGTGGGATTGTATCGAACGTGGGAAAGTCCATGAGTTGCAAATATAGTACCCTTTTAGCGAACGCCGCGTTTTCAACATTAATATTCAATTTTTTTAAAAAAAATTCAAAATTAGGTGGACCTTCCTTATTGAATCAGTTATGAATCTCTTATTTCATCAGTTTTTTATGCTAAAAGGTATTTGTTGTTCTAATTTTTTTTTCAAGATATCTGAACTTTTTCTTTCTCTCTTTTTTTTTTCTTTTTCCCCCAATGAAAAAGCTCAAACTTTTGAGCACCTACCCCAATTTCTCATGGACCTAGATGATATTTTTGTAAGAAAACTAAATTCAATATGATTAAATATCAAAAGTATATAAAAATAAATAAAATTTCAATTATTTTTTATCATCAAATTTTAATTTATCTAAATTTGCCATTGGTTCATTTATTTATCACCCTCTGAATTTGAGCGGTAGTTGTGTGAATGAAACTTTGTTTATTTCAAAGATGGCTGTCTTAAAAAGATAATAAATAAAGAAAGAAAGAAATTGAAAAAAAAAAACTTAACAGCACAAGAATTATGATCGTTTTGATTTGTCTACGTCTGCACAGAGTCAACAAACACACACTACATTCTCTGCTTTAATCTCTCAGCAGCATTTCACTTCTTCATTTGCATATTTCAATTTCGGTATTTGACTGACTGAGAAAGGTGAAGCTGACAAATTAGACTCATGGGCCTGCTTCAGCTGAACCTTGCTCTGTCTTCTTCAACTTCTTCTCTCTCACTGTTCCCAGACAACCACCAAACTTTCTCCAGAACTGGTAACTTTTGATGGGCAATGAAGCATATCTTTTGCTTGTTATTTTGATGTGATTTCTATTCAATTGGGTGCTTCTCAGGTCATAAAAATCAGTTCTTTGGCTTGACAAGGAAGGCCAGGCTTGCAACATCCAGGATTAGATGTTCTGCTAAAGTTGATAATGTAAGTGGGATTTATTTCCTTTGAGTTGCTTCACATCCATTTTTAGCAGTTAATCATGTTATGTTCTTGTATCTCAGGGTTCTGTCGTTGTTAAAGATAAGAGTGTATCAGTTATTCTTTTGGCTGGAGGGAAGGGCAAAAGAATGGGTGTAAGTATCTTGTTGTTTTTATCCAGAGGCTCATTTTCATATGAGCTGTTATTTGTATTGTTTGGATATGCATACAATGCTATGGTATTATCCATATTGTATGTATAAGTTTATTACGTTCTTCAATTCCTATTGTTCTTAATTTTCTTCTTTCAGATGATGGTTATTTTATGTTTGTCCCAATAGGCGAACATGCCAAAGCAGTATCTACCACTTTTGGGTCAACCCATTGCATTGTATAGGTAAATGCCAATATCTTGCATCAACAACATTGTAGTATTCCAACAACCTGTGTTAGATATTAATTTTTTCTATCAAAGTATTGATGTATGGTTTAAGAGGGACTTCCATGTTTAAACTGTAACCTATGTTCAGTTACATTCGGTATGAAAAATCAAATAGAATGTGAGAGGTGGTCTTTCTGGGAATATGGAGTTTTCTTCTTGATCCAGTGACAAACATTATAGTATTTCCATAGTGTTGTTAATGTGATTCTCAGTTTATTTTAGAATAGTACCTTGGGTTAAAGGTACCCTGGGTGGGATTCAGTTACTGAGGTCTGGCCCTCAGGCAAAATAACCGTTGTGTTTAAAGTTGTAATGGTCATTGTTTCCATTGCTTATGACTGATCCTCGTTTTTTCTTCTGAAAATAATAAAATGCATCTTTTCTTCAGTTTCTACGCTTTCTCACGCATGGTTGAAGTGAAGGAAATTGTGGTAGTTTGTGATCCATCTTACAGTGACATCTTTGAAGGTTTCTGTCCTCTCTCTCTCTCTCTCTCTCTCTCTCTCTCTCTCTTCGTGTGCTTGCATAGTATGCTTTCTCCTATTAATGAGTATACCAGTTTGGTCACCTTTTAATGTTGGGCATGAGTGCTACCAGAAATATTTAAACTAATTTCTTGATTTTTCTTTCAGAAACCAAAGAGAAGATCAATGTAGACCTTAAATTCTCACTTCCGGGGAAGGAGAGGCAAGATTCTGTTTACAGCGGACTTCAGGTGCATGGATAATTAAGAGGAAATTTAGTTTCTCTATCTATGTTCTTGCTTTTTCAACATCTTATGTTGATTCAATTTTCCTCTAGTGCCTGCAAAAACTTACTGAAAACTATTTAATGGTTACTGCTAGCAAATAAATTTCTCTGCTCATAAAATTTAACTTAAAGAAAACTGGATTTTGCTTGAAATTTGGCAGCAACACTGCTTTATTCTTCTTCTTTCTGGGTTTATATTTTATCTGTTATTAATTCTTCATGCCATGAATTGTTAGAATATAACCAAATGATTTATCCCAAGGATTGGTGGTACGCATAAGTGGATTATTAGCTTCTTTCTTTTTTCTTTTTCTTTTTTTTCGAAAAATTAAACTTGACGACCCACCAATAAAGTCACAATAAGATATTATATCAATTGTTTATTGAGTCAAGTGTTTCGTAACAAATTAGTCAAAAATTATGGTGTCCTGATATCCAGTTCTTTTATTTGCTCTTAGTGGCTGATAATTTAACATTAGCTTTCATTTGTATTGTTATATGCTGCTTTTGCATCCAGGAAGTTGATTTTAACTCTGAGCTCGTGTGCATCCATGATTCTGCTAGACCTTTGGTATTATCTAAAGATGTGCAAAAGGTATGGGCTGGTGCTTTGGTTTAGTAAACAGGTCTAGTAAACATTCCCATATTTTCAAGGAGTTCCAGAAAAATATTGGCTACGTGCCTCATTATTTTACCACTATTAGGTCCTTATGGATGCTTTGCGGGTCGGAGCAGCTGTACTTGGTGTTCCTGCCAAAGCTACAATTAAAGAGGTGCGCATTAGCCTTTGCACTTGTACCATTTGGGATTTGATACGCCTTTTTACTTCACTTTCTTATTCCAGTTAAAATTCATTGCTTTCTGCTTCTTATAATCCGGATGTGCATTGGAGAATATAGTTTGGGGAAGCAAATGGTTTTATAGATTTGGAACTTATTCCCTAATATATGCATGCAGGCAAATAGCGAATCTTTTGTGGTTAGAACCCTGGACCGCAAAACTCTTTGGGAAATGCAGACCCCTCAGGTTTGCTGTTGCAAGAGACTGCATGATTTTTCTGTTCTAACAATTTGACATATTGGATATATTATTTTGTAACTTTCATAAATTTTTTGTTATAGGTGATTAAGCCTGACTTGCTTAAAAAGGGTTTTGAGCTTGTCAATAGGTACTGCATTTGCTTTTAAGCTCCTCATCTATAAATCTTTTACTGTGAACCCATCATGCTGATACTGATGTCTATGATTTCCAGATAAAAACAATTTACTGGTTGTTCCATTTTAATTCATTGTGTTCACATCTCTATACAGAAAAAATGTTCTTAGCAAACTGTAATTGTCTACAGGGAAGGTCTTGAAGTTACTGATGATGTATCTATAGTGGAGCATCTCAAACATCCTGTATACATCACCGAAGGATCTTACACCAACATCAAGGTAATGGGTGGAAATCTCACCTGTTACCCCTTACTGATTGACATTTAGCATTTTCATATAACAGAATCAACATTTTTTAGCCTGAAATACAGTAGTTTCCTCAAAAAATTCATCCTATGCATGAAAAAGGTGACCTTGAAGTTATATGAACTGCAAATTGATGTGTTGTGCATTCTGAATTCCAGGTTACAACCCCTGATGATTTGTTAATTGCAGAGAGGATATTGAATTTGAGCTCAGAGTCTTCTTAATAGAAGTTTTTATCTGTTGTGTTGTATTTTTGAACTTTTGCTTCCGAAATTTTAACTAAACACTGGGTTCATACTCCATGGTACACCTTGAATAAATGGGATTCGGTACACAAATACCGTTCAAGTTTTCATTTTGGTTTACAATTCAAGTTTGATTCTATATTTCTATTAGATGTTTCAAGTTTAGTGTGAGAAGTTTCAAATGTTGTGTTGAGATCTGTAACATGCATTATCTGATGTTATATTAGCGGATCCGTAAATGAATGGGTTGAAATGGCACCATGAGCAACTCGCAAAAACTAATTTTACTACACCAGCAAGCAAGGCAGTGCAAAAGCTGAATTGCTTTCATCTTAGACTGTTTCTGATTATATATAATTCATGGCATAAAAATTAGCTGCAGCTAAACAAATGCCAAAGTCCAACATATCCTTTTCATTTTACATCATTCTCTTTGAGCGCAGCTTGCATTCTTGAAGAATGGTTTAACTGGAAAATAAATACACAAAAAATTTGCAAAGAAAACAAAAGGATGAATTCCCAACTACTTAAATTTAAGCTCCCCATTTATCTTCTAAGTCTGCTTTCACTTTTTTTTGCCTTTGTGCAATCGACAAATAATGAAAAATGCCCGCCTTTTCGTGATCGAACAGGGGTTCCTTTGACCTGTTCACACAGAAATAGAACCTGATGACTTTATGCAAAATGCTAGAATGAAGGAAGAAAGATATTAATACTGATAAAATACCTTTCCCTTCTTATGAGGTTTGGTGTTATTCCAACAGAATAGCCCACTGCAACCTCCAGCTTGTGACCCTGATTCATATCCCCTAGAGAAACACCAGCATTTAGCATGAGAGGTATACAATCTAAGTGAGAATCTAGTACTTCAAGAAAATGGTAAACTCAACAATCTTGAATTCTTCAGTATTGGATTAAGCCACTTTTCTCTAAACTTCTGGAACTGGGTATTGGACTTTTAGCTGGATCTTGTAAGATCAACCCTATACCTAGCAACAAGCTGGGATATAGTACACCAAATTTCAAGCAACCTAATTGTTCTATCAATTTCTAGGCTTTAGTTTTTGGAAATCTATTCTCGATTGGGACCCAAGGAGTGCAAAGTATCACAGAAAAAATAATATATAATTACAATAGATGTCAGTAAAAGACTTACTGGTTCTCTTTGCTGAAATTCCCCATAAAACTGCTATCATGCAATAAGCTTGGCAATATCGGGTAATTTTCACCCTTTTTGCCATTCTCATCCTTCTTGAGCACTCTATCTTCATTGAGCTTCAAAATTTTGAGTTCCTGATTTAATTCATCTTCCCATTGCTGAGAAGACAATCCTGATGAAAGAATGGACTCCATATGATTTTGTCGATAGATATCCTCCTGGGGCAACACTTGATTCTTCTCAGGTCTCAAATGACCCAGTGATCCAGGGGCTCCTTTCTCTGTAGCCTGTAACCATGCAGTTTCTAACCTCTGTTCGCGGATTATGGATTCTATTCGCTGCATTGGAATCTCCTGCCTCCTCCCTTTTGTACTACTAATTTCCGAATTGCCGTCAGCAAAAAGGGGAGAACAATTTGAATGATCATCCTCTCCTTTAAACTTACCTTCCAACTCATTAAAACTTCCTCTGGATACTTTCCTCGCTACATTAACAGGAATCTGCTGTGAGTCTGAATCAGAATAATTATTGTTTGCATTTGAGCAAAGTGCCTTTCCTTCCCTCTCAATTGCGGCAGTGGTTTCTGTCTTTTTGAGACCTTTAGGTAACTCATTAGAAATTCCATGGTGAATAGAAGCCTCACCATCCGGCAACAGGATTATTCTAACCTCTACATTGCGTCTCAATACAGTTTCAATTGAATTGGTAATACTGCTCAAAAACCTTTCTGCTCTTGACTTAATATCTCCATCTCCAAATGCAACGTAGGCAATTAAAACTCCTGCAAGGAGAAAATATAGAAATTTAAACACTTGCAAACATCTTTAAGGAAATTTGAATCAACAGCATGTGGACCAAAAAGGCCAATAATAGGGAGCCAGAGATGGAGACAGACAAGGAATTATACACCTCCACTCAAGGAACTTAATAAATCAAAATCCATATTGGTAGAGGCCAAAAATAGGGAGCCACAGACAGAGAAAAACAATATTGTTACAGCAGTATATACCATTTCTCAAGGTACTTAACAAATCAAAATCCTTATTAGTTTCGCAATTTACACTTAATATGACACTTTACCCACTTTCATTTTTATAGAACTTCAAAAATTAAGATGCTTAAATTTACAAAAAAAATTAGCAATCATAGCCCAAAGGATTATTTTCACCCAAAATTTCCTGGAAGCACTTCTTGACTACTTGAATATTTTTTAAATTAAATAAGATTTTAAAAAATATATTAATCAAATACGCACGCACACTACATGAGTCTCAAACCTTTAAGAAGGCCGTCCACTAACCAGTGGAGCTAGGCCTTGGTAGTGTGCGTGTGTGTTCAGTTAATAGGATTGAGAATCAAATAACAGTAATAACGATTAAGAATATACATATTATGTCTGTGTATATATTCTTTTACATTGTGTAATTCAATTTCCCAGTAAAACTTATTGGACTTACTTTCAACTTCAGAGATAGACAAAAGCTTTCCATGGACCTGCAGTAGCTGCTTCAATGTCTTCGAATGACACCTTTCAATACACTGTGCCCAGATCTCACCTAGCTTTTCTGAATTTCTGCATGTAATAATCATATTTCCAACAATATTGCCATTCTGTGAGACAGCCAAGGCACCCGCATCTTTCAACCGGCTATGTGAGGGCTTGGAATAAGAATTATGACCATCAATTTGTGATAATACTTCTCCAAGATGCCTGGAATTTCCATTAACTGGTTCACGCAAGGAAGCAGGGGATACTGCATTTTGAGGCATATATTGAGGACCTGACATCCGCTTGTAAACAACAGCTTCTCTTGAAGTACTTGATGGATCTTCCTCAGTAGTCCTAGAGCTCTGCCTTCTACTGCTACCTGACTGAGTGAGATCTGGTGAATGCATTGAACCAAGTTGCAACAAGGTTGCAGTGAACCACGTGCAGCGTTCACTTGAAAGCCTTAGCTGTTTCTCAGCCTCTGAAAGGAGCTTCAATGCATGCTTTAATCTCTCCAATTCTGCTTCAGTTACTAGAGAATGACAACAACAATGCATATCAGTAATTTCAATTGTAATATTTCTAACTGACAGCAGAGAATAAATTTTACAATGGGTTTCAAACTCAAAATGTTTCTCCTTTTCTTTTTGGCTGCATTTCAGTTGAAGCTAAGATAAATAAATGAAAGTTGGAACAACAATAAAAGGTGGATAAAATGGATACAATGTAACCAATCACAATCAGCAAACCAAGGTTCTGGATACAATGTTAACCAACTTTCCATAATGGGTTTAAGTTGGCTGCAAATACACGACAAGTAACTAAAAGAATTAACCTTTTTGGAAAATTGCTGCAGATTAAAACTTACCTTATAAAAAATATGATGAGACAAATCAATGATAATAGATACATACCAATATTTTTCCTTATGAGAATAAATGGGACATCTAGTCGCCTCAAAGACATTATACACAAATTGTGTACTTGAGTCCATGGAGATTTCAGTAAAACAAAAATAAAGAGAAAAATGTTTCTCCGACGCATTTGTTTGAAAAGCTAGGTATTACCAATTTATGATTTAGTATATCTAGGCGGTCTGGTATTCCCAATATTAACTTACCAAAATTGAGTTAACAGGGATTTCAAACATAGCAGATTGATCTAATTAGAGAACAAATTTTCTATCTCTTTGGAGCTTTTGCTTCCGAAGAAACAACCATGAAAAAGTGAAATGGATAATACTCACAACTCCTTCCACCAATGGTGTAGGTTCCAGCAATGATATCCATGATGAGGCTAGCCAGTTGAGACATCAAAACCATTGGATCAACCCCAGAATCCATCAACTCCCTGGCTCTTTTCACCGTTTCTGCAGTGTCTGATGACATCGCTAATTCTAAAAGTTCCAGTAATTTCTCTTCAGAAACAACCCCCACCTGCAGAGAAGTCAGCAAATTGCATATGTAAGTTGAACTAATTATATGTAAAACTAAAGGATCAGAAAAATATGAAACTCACATGCACTTGAGATGGTTTAGCTTTTCTTTACAAAATAGTTTTTTTGTTAATTGATCATATTCCCATTCATGAAATAATGGTAGTGTTAATAACTAAATCCGAATCAAACCATGCCAACAAAGCGTTGTCGATAAAACTCACAAGTTCATTTACAAGAGATGAAGTGATTCTTTTTCCAAGCAAACTGAGCTGGTCTAACATAGTTTCAGCATCTCGAAGAGAACCATCAGCGTTCAGAGCAATTAAATCTAATGCATCCAGCTCAACATTCAGATTCTCCTCAGCAGAAATTTTCCTCAACCTCGCTACAACGTCACCATCTTTAATTTTGTTGAATAGATATTTTTGACACCGTGATTGTATGCTACGGGGCACATTGTCAATATCTGTTGTTATGAATATGAACACAACTCTCTGTGGTGGTTCTTCAAGAAACTTGAGAAACGCCAGCCACGTCTTTGAGGGCAACAGGTGACACTCATCAATAACAAAAACCTTGAATCGTGGAGAGGCTGATGGAAGACCAGCAGATAAGTGTTTCAAAATGTATCTAACTCTGTCCATTCCTTTTTTATTGGTGCCATCAACTTCCATAAAATTCCTACTTTTTCCAGAGATGAAGTCGTTACATTCTCTGCAGTACCCACAGGGCTTGGTTTGGTCAGTAGCCACACAATTCAGAGCAGCAGAAAAGATCTTAGCCGTTGACGTTTTCCCTGTCCCTCGAGGACCTTGGAAAAGATAAACAGGAGCAATTCTTCCCCTTGAAATGGCATTCACAAGTGATTGAACCACAATATTCTGTCCAATCAATTCATCAAAGAAGATCGGCTTGTATTTCTGGCTCAAACTCCTTATATTCTCCAATGCACCTTCCTCTTCCTCTCCATTTAAAGCTACAATCTCTAACCCATCTTGACTCCTACAGCTTGATGACCACCTCCTGCCATCTAATCTGCTTAATGCCTCCAAATCGAGCTCCCCAAAGTTTGTAGAAAGTTCATCATCACTACGGCCAGTTCCGATAGATGACCCTGCTCTCCCATCACCATTATTGGCGAGTAATGGGAGAACACCTTGGGCACTTCTTGAAGCCATTCTCCGCTTGTTAGAAACAGATGACGAGCGTCTCCTTCCATGATACATCGTCTGGCTCCCACACAAAATGCTACTTCCTTTCCTCCTTAGAGTATCTGAAAGGGAAGGAGAGCAACAACTCCCACATACCCCTCTATGTTTTGGTGTCCTTTTTGACCAATAGCACGGAATCCCACATCCTTGACGACCCGGGAGATCCAAATGATCATCCATATCATCATCATTATCATTCAAGGATGCTGTTGTGGCATCCCAAGATCCAATTGTACTAGGATTACGATTAACATACCTATTATAAGAACTAGTAGACAATGCAGGTGTGCTGTAACTATAAGACGAATCTTCTTTTCTACCACCTTTCAACAACTTAGAAGACGAATGTGACCAGTTCTTATGCTTAAGTTTTAATAGCAATGGGGAAGCCCCAGAATATTTACGAAAATCCTCCGAATTACAATAATCTTCAGTATCATCGGATTGCTCAACAGACTCATCCCTGCCTAAACCTAATGCCGCTGAATTCCTAGCAAGAATAATTTGTTTTTGTTGATATCTAGTTAAAGAATCGGAAAGGGTTTTATGTCTCTTACTTTTTCTCTTGGCAGCCATTGCTCTTTTCATTGCTGGAGTTGCCACAGACACAAGATTTGCATCTCTACACCTGAAAATCGACGATGCCCGATTCTCACCCAAATAAGTATCACTCTTTGAATCACCACCATTTCTTGCATCACTCAAGCTATCATCAACACTTTCGATAACCGAAGAAGATCCTTCATCCTCATCATCATCGACATCAATATCATCATCATCATTTCTTGCAACTGCACTAGTCTCACTCGAAGATTTCTGATTCTTCCAATTACACAAAAACACCCTCTTCTCTTTCCCATTCATATTTCCATTATTAATACTCACATTGTTGTCTTCATCAACCAATTGCTTGTTATTGTTATTGATCTTCCAAGCAGAGCCAGAAGCAGAAGCTGCTGCCACTGCTGCTGCTAGAGATCTGGATGAACTCAATGGTGACTTCCAAGAAGATGTGGTCCCCGGATCACGCAAACGGGCTGCTTTCCTAATTTGTGTCAGCTCTTTCTTCAACTGCAACCTCCCTCTCATTTCAGCCATTTCCCTTGGTCAAACCAAGAATTTAAAAAAAAAAAGAAAAAAAAAACCCACAAACCCCAAAACAAAACTTTACAAGTTTAAAACAATACCCACATTCCCATTTCACTCATCAAAGCTTCAAACCCCACGTACACAAAATTTACAAATCATACAAACCCAACAACAAAAAGGAAAAAAAATTGAAACTTTGAACGAAAATGGTAATAAATGATTAGTGAAAGAGAGAGTGGATAGGAAAGAATGGATTTTGACAGTGTGTGAGTATGAAATGGACCAGTACCTGACAATATAAATAATTTTTTTTGTTGGTTTTTCCTTTTCTTCTTCTTCACTCACTGTCACTAGGGTTTTTACTTCTTTATTTCTATTTTTGATTTTTTTTATTTTTTACTCCTATTTCTTAGTTGGCGCCTCAAATCAAAAGTGTTGAAAGTTGAATCTTTGGAATATGATTGAGTGTGTGTGTGAAAGAGAACTTTGGACTGTGGAGGAAGCCCCGGGGACCCCGGGATTTCTACTTCTTTTGATATTTGTGTAGTGTGTTTTTTGTCTTTTTTTTTTTTTTTGGTTATTCATTTTTATTTTTCAGTTTTGGCCTTTTTACACTTGAAACAGTTCTTGGTCTCTTCTTGTCTTATGTCTGTTTTGTTACGCAATATTTTTTTAATGGTTTATGGAAATATTTATTGCAAGAAAGAAAAAGAAAACATTATAAAGGAAAAAAAATAAACTTCTTTTAAGAACATGTTTTTGGAAAGATATTGATACTACTAGTTTTGCTAATATATATATATATATATATATATATATATATATATATATATATATATATTGTATTGGTAATGTGGTGAGTGGTATATATAAAAGATCTACTTAAAAGGAATTGTAACATGTTTTTAGTTACATCCATCAATATTAATATTATACGATGTTATTACACTAACGCTCTATCATTGTTTATTGGGAAATTATCATTCATATATCTTATATTTGCTCTGTTATTAAAAATACTACAACACTTTGAGGGTGTATCAATCATTCACCCTTAGTTGACAAAATGTATCAGCCGACCACCAAACCGTTAGTTGCCGTTTGAAAGTTAATAGAGTTACAGTGAATTGACGATTTTACCCTTAAAAATTATCACTTGTATACCTTTAATTTTTTTTATCACTTGTATACCCTCAAATTATCACTTATATCATATGAAAAGACCAAATTACCCTTCTGACGTCATCATACTTAAACGGCAACTAACGGTTTAGTGGTCAGCTGATACATTTTGTCAACTTAGGGTGGACGATTGATACACCCTCAAAGTGTCGTAGTATTTTTAATAATGGAGTAAACTAAGGGTATACAAATTATAATTTCCCTTGTTTATTTATGTGATTCAAGTGTCAAGAGACTACATAAATTTTGAAAAAAAAATAAGTAGGAATGTCTATTCTTCACCTTGTAAAATACATATGCACTATAATAATATTGTTTTGAATGATATAAAATGCATACATTTGTACAAGAGAATAGAACAATTCAATTCAGTAGTTTGATCTTTTCATAGCTATTGATTAATTGGTTGCAATTTTCTGTTTATATGTTCATTTTTTCTTTTGAGTGTCCTATTAAAGTTAAAGGCACAAAGTCATTAGGTGTTCCTTGCTTTTTCAGTAAATGCATATTCGCCACCTCTTTCAACCAATATGGTTGAACTTATTGAATGAATCAAGCTTGTGAATTCATGACAAGATAAGGTGAAGAGTTGCATAGAAACTAGAAAGTACTTTCTGAAGAAGAAATTGATGAGGTTTTTTTTTCTTTTCTTTTCATGAATAATGTGACAAAAAAATAAAAAGAAAGAAATAAAAACTTTTAGAGGATGCAACGCACAACAATGTGATCTCTATTTTAAAAGGAAAAAAAATAGAAAAGAGAGAAAAAGAGTGAAATTTTGGACTTTACATTAACACCAATATAGAGTTTTACCATTTTAATCCAAATAATTAATATAGTTAATGTATTACTAATTTTGACAATGTACATAATTATTATTATGATGTTTTGTGTTATCATTTATACTATCTATATGTATAACGTTTGATATTATTAATTTCACGTTTCATGTAATCATTTACATATTAGTCATATGTATCGTAATTTTGTTTTTCATTTTTAGAAAACAAATTACAATTTTCTCTCCACCATCAAGATCAAGATTTAGATTCCATGTTGAAGCAGTATCCATACGTTAGCAATTGAAAATGGCTTATCAATCACAATCAAAACGTAGGCAAAAATGGGTGTTGGTCAAGTTTTGGTGATCGATCGATCAATTTTCTATTTTAACTAACAACCAAAGCATGTGCCAAGGCCACAATGAGACCTCTCTCTAATCTCTATCATGGTTTTTTTTTCTTCACAACTCTTCTTAATTTTAATAATTTCCCAATTAAACAAATCCTTTAAGATATTCCCAAATCAGATCTCTCTTCCTCTTTAGCACGTGATTGGTTAGTCAAGCATTAAATTGTTTATCAGTTGGAGATTAATGACATTAAATTTTTCTACTCACAACATGCTTTAACCCATCTACAACCAAATGCTTAATCACATGCAACTTTTGGTTTCTTTAGGTTTTTGTCAATTGAATACTAATCATCACTTGAGCTTGCACGACAATACTACTAATAAAAAATAAAAAACCAATACCTTTTGCTAAGTCCTAAACCATTTATGGCTTTAAGCAGATTTATAAAGACAGGACCAATGCAGTTTCTTGGTTGTGTTTGGTTTCTTGTGCTTTTTCTGATAGAAATTTTGCAGACAAACAAAACATGTTTGATTTTGGTGGAATTCTACTGTTGGATTTTATAGCATGACAATGCATTTTCTATTTTGATTAATACCACAAGAAGCTTATCCAAGCGGCAGCATCAAAGCCTAATAATGCAATTGCAACAAATAGAAACTTTAAAGAGTAGGTCCCCATGGCCTTGAACGAATTGAAAAGCCTACTTGATCCCACAAGTCTTTTTATTTCATTGTTTCTTTGTAGATTTTAGATATGAGGGAGGCTTTTTAACCTTAAGCTCCTCCATTTACAACAAAAAAGAAGGGACCTAACGAGTTGAATTAATTAATTAATATCGATATTTTTGCTCAATTAAAATGGAATATAAAGTTGCGTGAGTTAATTATGTCTTCATTTCATAATTGCGATCAAAGAAATTTTTTCCACATGAACTAATGATTATCATGATTAATACGTTGAGTTAAAATGTCTTAATTGTTTCTAAAGCTCTCCAATTGCATGTGTGTTTTGTTAAATCTTATCTTCTTCTTTTTTTTTTTTAAATTTTTTGGTGATGATCATTGTGTGTCCATAATGAAATCATTGAAAGTCAAAATGTAAACATGTTACTCTTCAGTGATTCATTCAAGACAAGACCCTCCATTAGAATATATATATATATATATATATATATATATATATTTATTTATTTATTACTCTAATCTCTATCATGGTTTTTTTTTCTTCACAACTCTTCTTAATTTTAATAATTTCCCAATTAAACAAATCCTTTAAGATATTCCCAAATCAGATCTCTCTTCCTCTTTAGCACGTGATTGGTTAGTCAAGCATTAAATTGTTTATCAGTTGGAGATTAATGACATTAAATTTTTCTACTCACAACATGCTTTAACCCATCTACAACCAAATGCTTAATCACATGCAACTTTTGGTTTCTTTAGGTTTTTGTCAATTGAATACTAATCATCACTTGAGCTTGCACGACAATACTACTAATAAAAAATAAAAAACCAATACCTTTTGCTAAGTCCTAAACCATTTATGGCTTTAAGCAGATTTATAAAGACAGGACCAATGCAGTTTCTTGGTTGTGTTTGGTTTCTTGTGCTTTTTCTGATAGAAATTTTGCAGACAAACAAAACATGTTTGATTTTGGTGGAATTCTACTGTTGGATTTTATAGCATGACAATGCATTTTCTATTTTGATTAATACCACAAGAAGCTTATCCAAGCGGCAGCATCAAAGCCTAATAATGCAATTGCAACAAATAGAAACTTTAAAGAGTAGGTCCCCATGGCCTTGAACGAATTGAAAAGCCTACTTGATCCCACAAGTCTTTTTATTTCATTGTTTCTTTGTAGATTTTAGATATGAGGGAGGCTTTTTAACCTTAAGCTCCTCCATTTACAACAAAAAAGAAGGGACCTAACGAGTTGAATTAATTAATTAATATCGATATTTTTGCTCAATTAAAATGGAATATAAAGTTGCGTGAGTTAATTATGTCTTCATTTCATAATTGCGATCAAAGAAATTTTTTCCACATGAACTAATGATTATCATGATTAATACGTTGAGTTAAAATGTCTTAATTGTTTCTAAAGCTCTCCAATTGCATGTGTGTTTTGTTAAATCTTATCTTCTTCTTTTTTTTTTTTAAATTTTTTGGTGATGATCATTGTGTGTCCATAATGAAATCATTGAAAGTCAAAATGTAAACATGTTACTCTTCAGTGATTCATTCAAGACAAGACCCTCCATTAGAATATATATATATATATATATATATATATATATATATATATTTATTTATTTATTTATTTATATAGTGTGTTTGCTTACGTAAATAGTTGGAACATTCTTTTGCCAAAATCCCCACATTTGGATGCTTACAGTTGGTGAAATATTATCAAATCACTTTTTTCACTTTTTAACATAAATTTAGCAATAGATTGTGGACAATCAGAACACCACCTCATCATTATTAGTTTGTACTTGCATCCACTTATTTAAAACAACATTTGATTGCTTCTTGAAATTTAAACTTTTCATACAATTGCTAGCAATTGGCGGACAATAATTTTGGACCAAATTTTGGGAGCATGTTATGATGACTTCAAGCTCAAGCCAAGTTATGCTTCAATTTCCTTGCATGTTTGATGCTACAATGAGGGATGTTCGAATCTTTCCCTTTAACAAAGGACATAGTCATAGAATAGGAAGAGCCTTTTGTCAATGATGCTTACACATTCACAACAAGAACTTTAGATCAAACCACCAGAAAACTTGCTCCAACATTTGCATTTCTAAATGCCAGCAGCTATTTCAAAACACAAATTCCAGAGAAAATTAAACAGGAGTTGCAAATTCATTGACTAAAACAGGTATCTGACTCTGTTTTACTCTCAAACTGTAACGAAAAAAGTTCTAATCTTGTCTTGCTTTGTTCAATCATTGTCAATTCCCAACTTCATAACCGATCTTAAACTCTAGCCCTCTTGCTACTGCAGCTGGGGCACTTGTACTGCTTGATGTGCTCGGCCTTCGCAGGTGTAATCTTTACGCATTTGCCGTGGAACCATTTCTCACAGATATCGCAGCAGATCCAGAATTCATCAGTGCCATAGTTATCCCCGCATGCTCCACAGGTGGCACCCTGTTCATCATCTTCCTCTTCTTCATCCCCACTGTCATCATCGTCCTTCGGTGGTGGAGACATCTTCACTGCTTTGGTTTGTGATTCAGCTGGACGAGACTGCTCAAAGGCAACATCCAAACCGTGAGAGAAAAGAATTTGATAAAAACAATAGTAACTGAAAACCATTAAGTTCCAATTTCAATTTCCTCAAACCTTCCCACTCGATTTGCTTTTGCTGCTATTGTGATTAGCAGATTGGTCCTTTGGTTGCTTAGCATTTCCAGTTACAACTTCAAAGATGGTCGGGAGATCATTTATCATCTGGAAAAGTTTCTTCCTGCAAGATCCAATTCCAAGAAAAATTAGAACCAGACATTCATCTTGACTTTATTAAACTTTCTGGTCAAGCATAGCATTGCAGGTTTTCCATATCATGTATAACTTCAATAATAGCTCCGTAGTATATTGTTCAGTTACTCCTATTTTTGTCTTTTGTTCAAGAAATCTACGATACTCAATTAGATTATTAACATTCCATTGAGCAGTGTCAACAAGCTGAATGAGTCAGACTTTGTCGGAGACCATAAACTTCCTTTCGTTAATGACAACTTGAATGCATAGGTTGTCAAACATCATATGTCATACAGTTGATCATATGACTTTGTAACATGAATGAGATGAATGAAACATAGTAACCAAGGTGGTTCAAACCAAATTTTACAAGACCACAGACAAGAGCTCTAGCAGCAAAAAATGGTCCAGAATGTATAAAACAAAAGCCTTGACGGGCCTTAAATTGTTCACCACAGAATAACCAATCGTAAATTAATGTCAAGACAACATTATTAGACTTGTTAAGCTTAATATTGGTAGATCAAGTTACCAATAAATAGTTATAAATACAAATATTAGAGAAGACAAATCATCACCAATTAGCATTATAAAAGATAAATATGTGGAATGATCAAACGTATATTCTTACAAAAATAAGTGAAACGATCAAACATATATTTTTACTCTCCCCTGGACTTACTACCTTGAACTTTCAATTGAAACAATCTCAACCATAAAATTTAATGATATATCTATGCATATCCCCTTTATCATCTTGTAATGTTGAAAAGCAGCGGCAGAACTATGAGACAGAACTAAGAACTAACAATATGATACCACAAATGCAGATACTAATGCTAAAGCTCTGGAGATTACAGCAAATGCAAGTAAATGGGCAAGAAAGAGAAAATACCTTTCATTTTTGCCAAATCCAAAGCGTGCACCAAAATAAAAAGCTACAGCAAGCAACCATGAATCACTGTGCACTGCAACCAGCGATAACCAGTCCTTCTCCTGCATTCCATCTCTAGCAAAGTTTATACCTAACGCTGGCTCAGGGAGCTCGGGAGGCACTTCCTCAACAGGCAGATTAACTTCCCATGTCTCATTAGGAAGCCCGTATAGGCACAAGTTCTCTTTTTCTGTATGCATAATACTAGTATTTTAAATAAAAATGTGCAATCTGCCTTGAATTGTTCATATAATCAGATCTCATTTTATCATACCAATGACTAAAAGCACAAAAAAGTACTTGGTTTCATAAAACATTAAGAATGCAGAAGGAGACTGTTAGTCCAGGAAGATACTCTTTTATTGACATCAAATGCTCTAGCAACATTTGGACATAAACCATAAAAACAAACAAAAAAGGGATGACTTTTGACTATGGACATAGAGTTTAGCAGCCAAACATACTGACAATTAGAATTAGAGTTCTAATTTTTTACAAACAAGTCAAAAAGAAGATAAGGCAACACATTAGACAACACAACAGTCACAAACCACACTATATGGTGAAGCTTTGCACTCCAATAAACATTGACGAAAATAGTAAAGTGAACTTCATGTTAGCCAACTCGCCTGATAAGAAAAGGATATCAAATCATAATACCATGACAGAATATAAGTCAATAAACATACAACCATAAGGAAATTAGATTGAAGGATCAAACTGAAAATACTGGGCGGATCCACAGACATAAGAGCAGGAGTCCAACATAAATAATCACTATCACCAAGAATTCAGGAATTTTCTGCTATCAGGCAGCTGCACAATCCCTATTTTCCAATGGGCATTCTTCTTGTGTCGCAGTTTCCCTATTTGGTTGAAATGATGCAGTGTTGTAATAACATGTGGCTCATTGTAAAACTGAACCGAACTAATCTTTCAATCTTTCCACTCCAGCTGATATATGAAAGTAGGAAGGCTAAAGTGAAAATATCGATGCCTACTAAAAGAAACAATAAAATGTATACAAAATGACTTGAGAAAAAGACAATCAAAATTAATATGATAACAGATACCACATAACTCAAGAAAAAAATATGGATGACTACATAAAACATAAATGCCAAGGACTCAACAGAAGATAACAACACACTTCCAACAAACATAGCTGCATCAATCCAAAAATAAATAAACAAATACCATTAGAATTTTGGATTTTTCAACAATTATGCAGCCAAATGAATTATTTTGAAAATCGATCATGCAAACAAATAAATCAACAAATGTCAAGAACTTCCACATAACCAAATGCCAAGAATTCACACTGAACTAACCATCTGCTTCCAACCAATATAATAAACACAAGAACCTGACAGTCAAGAATGAAAAAGCTTGAGATTTTCTGCAGCTAGGAAGCCAGCTGGACTGAAGTATATGGGTACAACAACACTTTAAGACTTTTCTAGTTTATTTACACAGACCTGCTTCAGCAGCAAAGCAAATACATTATAGCAGCAATTTCAATTCATTTGGATCTTTCAATGAAAAATGTCCTTCAAACTAGTGAAAGGCAAACATAAGTGCGTTTACAGAAGAAAACATCATGGAAGGAGTTAATGACGATGCAAGTGAGGAAGCACAGAAATTTATGAATAAAACAGAAACTAACAGTGTAAGTGAACCAAAAAAAAAATGTAAGCCTCCGAGTGCTACAACAAGCAAAACTACCTTAAAACAAGCATTTCATCTTTAATTAAAGACAAATCATGGACTTTGTACAATCTCAAAACACTCAAGAGAATCATAAACTTAGTTAATTCATATCACAGACATTGTCTCCATTAAAATTCTTCCAACTGAAAAAATAAATAAATAAATAAACGAGTTGGTTTCTATAACATAATTTGCCTCTCTTTACGTGAAACAGGGCTATAAATAACACGTACTGATTATTAAATACATAGTCATTCAGTCAATATAATATAAAAATATAGGAAAAAAAGAAGGAAAAACAAAGTCCAATTACAATTAAATAAACAAAAATTAGGTATGGAAAGGAAAAACCCACCAGGATCGCACTGCTGGTAGAACTTCTCAACATCTGCAACAACCCAGAAAATTAAAATTAAAATTAAAAAGAAAAAACCTAATAATCATAAGCTCAAACCCATTAATTAAATTCAAAGAAAAAGAGAAGAGAATATTAGGCCATTACCAGCTGTTAAAGCCTTAATCAAGCCAGCCCGTCTGCCCTTAAAATCGCTGAAAACCTCCTCTACAGTTCTAGGTATAGGGTGCGGTATCGCTTCCATAGCAAGCAAAATTAACTAATTTGTCAACAATTATCTTCAAATTCTAGCAAATGGGTTTCGAGTATTGAACAAAAAGAGTGAAATTTGAACAGAAAAAGAAGCTTTGATGATAGAAGCCTCAGTTAGGGTTTTCGTCCGTTTTCCGATTTGGGGGGAAAAAAGGGCTTCTTTTTTAACGTGTTTAGCTTTTCATTATCTGTTTGAATTAATTGGATTGAATTTGTAATTAGACAACAGAAAACAGAAGAGACCCAGAAGAGAAAAAGGAAAGAGAGAGAGAGAGAGAGACGGGCAAGAGACAATTTTGGGTTTGTGTTTGGGTTTGAGATTTGGGTGCATAAAAGATAGCGAGTTGGGGAAAATTGCCAAAGTTATAACAATAATAATAATATTATTATTATTTGTTAATTTTTTTTAAAAGGTTTTTATTAAGGGTTTGTGTTATGTTATTTCTTGTTTGTCCATTTAGGGGACCCACTTTAGGGCTATAGGGTAATTATAATTGTCTTTTAAAATTGAATAAAAAGGGGGCTAGTATTGAAGTCTGTGTTATATTTTGGAGTTTATTTTTCTTCACAAAACATCAAAATTATGACCAATAGAAATGCCTACCATAATACCATTGGAGGAAACTGTAAACAAAGGTTTTGGACAATGTTACCCTTTTAGGTCTTTACCACTTAAGCAATGATTGAAAACTTAAAATTTGGTGCCTCAAGTGTAAAAGTAAAACTTGTAACTTGAATGTAATATATATAAAATGGGGGTTACTACCTTAAGTTTAACGTAAGGTATAACTCTCTTGTATAGTAGTTGACTCTCTCATAGTAGTGGGTCTTATTTTTTTATTGTGTGAGAGGATTGTACCTTATGTTAAAGGTAAGGTAGCTAAATTCATATAAAATAAGTAAATGTAAAGTTATATTAATAAGTGAGTTTTATATTATATAATGTTTATGTGAGTGGATGTAAGGTATACTAAACATAATTTAACATTTTTTTTATAAAATATTAGGTTTTAGTTAAATTGGACCAGTACTTTCAGTTGAATAAATATGTTAGTCATTAAATTATAATAATAAAAATATATGAAATATTTATTTTTATGATTACGCGTGAGTGTTTTTACTATAGAACTAATTCAAATTAATAGAACCCAAATTATTATTACAATGTAAATTTTGAAATAATGAAGTCTATGGAGAAAATCATGTTATGTTTTTCAATTACATATTTGAGTATGTTGTTTTGAGCTAACCGATTTAATTCGTGCATGTGCTTTCCACCAACAAACTTATGTAATATAGCCTGACGACATGACTAGCATGTCATCTATTTATTTATTTTTGTCAAGGATACATGTATCATGGGGGAAACCACCTATTTGGGATGTCAAAAATTACTAAGGGGATGGGATCTTTGGGGATTATTTTCATTTGGGGAGTAGATGGGTATAATTTGATATCTAATTTTTTATTCAATCAGGGGATAATTACAATCTAATATTTATTTTTTATTCGAAGAAATGATGGGAATCAGGTGAAATCTTTATCTCCTCTCCATTTTCATTGTTTTTACTTCTATTTCTAATCTAATTTTTCCCAAGATTTATGGGAGATTATGACACTTGCCATTTAAGTGTATCTAGGGGTAAGATTTAATTTACTTTTAATTTTTTCTTCCTAAACGTCATATATCGATTTAATGAATAACTAAAATAAAATAATTAGCAACTATCATATGTTAACCCTAAATTATGTCATCTCTTCTCTTTTCCTTGTCTACCATCTCATCTCCTATTTCTTCTTCACAAATGTAAACACTCCCATGCCGTTATTATTTAAACCACTCTTTTCTTATTTTGTATTTGATTTTAGTACAACGATCACAATTAAAACAATTTTGAAACAAATATCAAAATTAAATCAATTTTGAAAATATAAAATTCTCATTGGAATATGGTTATATATAAGTTCAATATAAATAGAAGTTTGTTCTTGTTTATTTGAATTATTGTTATCTATGATTACTTTCCCCTCCTTTTTTCTGTTTTCTTTTCATTGTTGAAATCCAACGGTTCATAAATTCTCCAACAGAAGAGAACTGAGATGAGAAATGAGAGAGCTCCAAAATTGAATAAATAAATAAGTTAAATTAACCTGCAATTTTTTTTAATTGGTGGAATTTTTCATTGTCAAATTAAGAGTGTGTTTGAGATTGAGGTTGGACAGCTATAACTTAAAAGCTACAGCAGAAAAGTGTTTGGTAAACACTAACTGTTATAGCTTAAAAATTATATTGATATGATTTTTCACTTGTATAATGGAGAATCTATTATATCTTTAATAATTTTTTTTAAAATTATTGTTTAAAATTTATATTTACTACATATGATTTACTTTTGTTTTATAGTTACAAATTTTTTTTTCCATAGCAACTGTAACTTTTAAGTTACAGCATCTCAATTCCAAAAGCACCCTAAGTTTCTGGTTTTGAAGAACCAGTGAGAGATGAAAGAGGCTACAAAACGTGTAAAGAAAGTGGACAAAAAAGAAGTCGAATGTTAAAATTAAACTCCCATTAGTTTTAGGATTATAGTTATTAGTTACTAAACGATGTGTTTTGGCGTTTAAAATGGAAAATTTTATATGTAAGTGACAAATATTATAATCTCCTACAAAATTAATCTTAGAAAAAATAAGATTAAAAAGAGAGGATCTGAATCCTTTTAACTTTTATTATATTTTTCCATAATTTTTAATAAAATACATTTAAAATATATTAATATGTTTGTAAACAAAAAAAAATCGTAATATTTATAAAAATAATGTAAAGACATGAATAAAATTTGTCATTGCTTCTATTATATAGACAAACAACACTTTTTTTGTTTGTGGACGAATCACATAGTAATTACGTTGTAATATTGATGCTATTAACTTAGTTTGACAAAATATTTTAATTGACAATCGTTTATATTTAATATTCATGTATTGTGGACAAATCAGATATGGACTATACTATAATATCAATGATATTAACTGAATTTGACGGCAATGTTTTAATTGACATTAGTTTATTTTGATATTGTTGCGTTAGAAATATTATTTTATGGTTTTACTATAATATGATTATATTAAGTTTGAAAGATAAAGTTGTCAATTATTGAAGGATTGGGTATCCTTCAATATCTTCATTCTCTCCCCTCATATATTTATATTATTATAATGGGGACATGAGGAGATACACACACACATATTTAAGCAGAACATTATGGATGGGTACTAGAATGTCGATCCCCTCACCTCCCCATTCTCATCTCTATCATCAACTAACAAAATAAAAATACATTAAAAGAAAATGTTAAAGAAAATTAAAATTCAATGATTGCTAATTTAGAAATTGAGATCATCATTAACAATTTTTATATGGGACTTTTTCAAAGTAGTTCATTTATCATGCATATCTATTGTACATGTATTATTCCATATTTCCATGCATCATATTATATAGATATTAAATCATGAATCCGATTTACTTTTAAGATACTTAGGTAGTGAAATTATGTAGTATACATGTGAGACTCAAAAATTTCGTGATAAAGATAGTGAAGATTCAAGTCTTCAAATTAATTATATAACATGAAGAATTTATATTGAATGAGCAATTCAATAACTGATCTTAAATTAAATTGACACTAATACATCGAATTGTTCCTGCTGTATATTTGGGTGATAAGAAGAGTGCAACTTATTCTAAAAATCATTGCAAAAATTGTAGCAAAAATGAGAAGACTATGTGATGTGATGTATATAAAATTTTCTCAAAATTTTAAGGTGATTTTTTACACACTTTACACCAATGCCATCTTTTGCATTGCTTTGGATGAAAAGTTTTGGATAAATGTTTTGATGAATAGTGTTACTTATCAATAATATATGCTCACACACATTTGTACACTTTTTTTTCCTAGAAAAAAATGAAAACTAAAAACATTACCAACCTAAACTAGAGAGCAAGGCCTCCGTTACTAAAAAGAAACAATAACATAATTTGAAGGGAGAGAGCAGATACGATAACTCTCACTATTGTTAGAAATAAAAAAAAACCTTTAGTAAATAAATCTTTATTCGTAATCTTTTTTAAACTTGTTTTCAAGAAAGATAAAGGGAACATCATCAAGAATTGTTCAAGGACAATAGAAACAGAAGAAGAAGAAGAAGAAGAAGAAGAAGAAGGATTGAATAATGTAATGGCACAAGTTAATAATGAATGGAAGGACGACATGATTAAAGCTACAGTGAACCTTAGGTTGGAATGTACATGCCAAGTATCTCGCATAATAATGTTTACATCAAGAAGATGGTTTTAAGATTAAGAAATATTGTAAAAAAATATCAATGTTTCTGTTGATCGAAAATATAAGAAAAAGTAAATATCTTGATGATTTCATTGTCGGTCCATATCATATTTTAAGTGAGAGCTCTTCTTCGTCATCAAACTCTAACTCTTCGTTGTTGATTGATTTTACTTAGTAGAAAAAACATTGGGGCCTGAATATGATAATCCAACATGTTTTCTTGAACAATGTGTCGAAAGTGCAAAGGATAGAATCGTGTATATTGATGGTGAATTTAACATCGAGTTTTTTTTACCCTTTTGCCAAAACTATATTAACTTGCCCAGTCTCATAGATTCATTTATTGATTTCAAAGAAAGATTTGATCTTGGATTCTATGATCATACGAGAATAGTCAAGAAAGTAACAATTATGCAATACCATGTGTTCTTTCATTTGTTTATTGCATTGCTTTGCTTAATGATAAGAAACATGTTGTTGTTTTAAGAATAGATGACCATTTAAGAATATGCGATCATCATTGGCTTTTCTTGCCATGTACCAGTAGTTATGCCAATCTTTTGTGTACAAAGATTAAACAATATATGCTTTGTGAAAATTTCAACATTGAGGCATGGAATCTTGGTGATTTAAGTTTGCAGAGAATAATCTTCGAGTGTGAATTGGTATGTGAAGGTTGATCCTAAAAGTAGGAGGATTTTTTACTTGCAGAGGATGGATATAGAATTCTTATTAATTCCAAAATCAATTGGTGTAGAACTATAGCATGCATATAGTCCTTTTAATTTTTATGCACCGCCAAGAGCCTTAGAGTTAAGAGTCTTTCAGTCTTATAATGGTAACTGGAATTAGGTCACAGGACCGGAAGATGATACTTGTTTTGTTGGAATTAATGAAACTATTGTCTTGCCAAAGTGATGGAATAAAGTATACTTCATTGAGGATTAGTATGTTGGCAACATTTATCACAAGCTTGACATCTTAGGCATTCATCAATATCAAACTCCAAGAGTATCTACACGATTTGCTCTTTCTCAGTTTTCCTCTAAAGTAAATGAAGACAATTGTTGGTTCTTCCCCATTTATCGGATGGGGTATATAGCTTAATTAGCAATTTTAATTTGGAGAATTTTGGACTCTATATACATTGATGATTTTTGTTTAATAAGTTGTTGATCCATGGTATAAGAAATTATTTTTCTAGTTTGTTTTGGGACTTAATTGTTGATATGATGAGCTAATAATATTGATGATTGATTTATATGTTTCTAGACCTTATTTGATATATATATTTCGTTATGATGTCAATATCAATTAAGACTAATCAAAATGTGTGTGCATATAATATTCAATTGTGAACCATTTACACTTTTGGGGTGGCCCTATCGATCCCCCTAAGCCAAGATCAATTTTGAGAAAAATTAAAATTTTAAATTGAATTTTGAAAAAAAATGATATCTATACCCCAAGATTTGGGAAAATAATCATGTACACCCTCAAGTTTTTTAGAAAATGGATACCAATGTAAGACTCTTTTTTTTTTATCATAATATCTTTTGAATGTAACAACAAAAAATTTGACTTTAAAATTTTTTAATAAATATAAATAATACTCTCTCTGGTAGACAAATATATTAAAATATTTTAAATATTCAAATAAATTTAAATATTTAAAATTATTATATTTATTTTAATAATATGCTTGCATTTATTGTAGAGAATTTAAATAAGTATTCGGGTTAAATGAATTTTACAATTAAAAAAAAGAATATCAAATACTAATATTGTTAAAGTTATTATTTTTATATAATATTCAAAATAATTCAAATTTATTACATTTTATTTTAATATTATGTTTCTATTTATAATAAAATTTAATTTAATATAGTAGAATATGTCTAATAGATTGCAAAATATTAAAATATTTTTTAATATGAAAATTATTTTTAAATGTATATATTATTAAATTTATTTTAATATTATATTTTTATTTATTATAAAATATTGGAGTCAATTTTTTGGTTAATAGAGCCAAATGATATTATGGTCAAAAGAGAGTTTTAGTATCCCTTTTTGAGAACTTGGAGTTTTCATGACCATTTCTCCAAACCTTGGGCATTTTAGTGCCATTTTTTGAAAATTTGGGGTTTCACCATTGTTTCTTCAAACCTTGGGAATGTAGATATCTTTTTCCCTCGAAATTTTATTCAATTTATGTGAATTTTATGATTGACCCTCTCATTTTTTACATAAGTTTGTTATTGCCTACAATTTTAACAGTTTGTCTATTGTAACAAAATAGGAATGAGATAACTTTTTTGTACCAATTGAATATATGAGAACATATTGAGATTGACATATCTCAATTCATTGCCATCCTATTAATTAAGTTAATAGTTTTTCCATTATGGTCTCCGACGAACTAAAATTCTAGTTATACCATTTATGTTTTATATTTTGTTTAGAGAAAATCTTAAATGCTCATAGAGTACTAAATCAGCCGAATGACAACTCACCATGTATATTGTATTAGTATTGGTCGCACGATGTGGGTAACACTAGAAAGTATATATTTAATAAATGTTAAAATTATAATTTTTTCACTTACAGTATCGACTTATGCTCTCATATATCATAAATTATCTTAATGTCCCCTTAATATAATTTTATGCTCAATTAAATTGTAGTATGTTATTTTTATTTTAATTATAAATATATTTTAAGAATAAAGAGGAAATCGAAGCTGAAAGAGAAGAAAAAAATGGATTGCATTAGAAAAAAAAAAAAGCCAATCGACAAGGGATAGTGAAGTGGTGGCAGCCACTTTTGACAATCCCTTATTTCTTTCTTTCTGTCATTATTATAAAAAATAAAAATAAAAATAAATAAGAAAATAAGATTGCTAGTGGTCTATAAAAGAGGAAGGGATTATATAGTGAAAAATTAGAGAATGAAGCGAAGACCTAAAAGGGAGGAACAGAAGACAGAAGTTTAGAAAAAATTTCTTTTTTTTGTATTTAATTTTTTTTGAAGTTTATAATTCTAATTATTTTAATTTTAATTATCTGTAATTTAATTTTAACAATTATTTTTATTTCAATTATGCTTTTAACAATTATTTTTATTTCAATTATGCTTAACTAAATAATAATAGTTAGAGTAAAGTGAAACTCTTAGAGCATCTCCAAAAGAGTATTCAAATAAAATTCTACTTCTTATTTGAAGAGCCATATCAATTTTAAACACTCTAAAAGACACGTTAATTTAGATTCTTCAAATAAGATTTGTTTCTCACTCTTCAATATTGCCGAGTGAGTTTCTCCCTCTTCTATTAATATTTTATTATTCTTTATTGGAAAGATACAACAGCTATAATTATTATTTATGTTTCCTTTCAAAAACATAAACAACAATTAAAATATTAAAATATTTTTTAATATGAAAATTATTTTTAAATGTATATATTATTAAATTTATTTTAATATTATATTTTTATTTATTATAAAATATTGGAGTCAATTTTTTGGTTAATAGAGCCAAATGATATTATGGTCAAAAGAGAGTTTTAGTATCCCTTTTTGAGAACTTGGAGTTTTCATGACCATTTCTCCAAACCTTGGGCATTTTAGTGCCATTTTTTGAAAATTTGGGGTTTCACCATTGTTTCTTCAAACCTTGGGAATGTAGATATCTTTTTCCCTCGAAATTTTATTCAATTTATGTGAATTTTATGATTGACCCTCTCATTTTTTACATAAGTTTGTTATTGCCTACAATTTTAACAGTTTGTCTATTGTAACAAAATAGGAATGAGATAACTTTTTTGTACCAATTGAATATATGAGAACATATTGAGATTGACATATCTCAATTCATTGCCATCCTATTAATTAAGTTAATAGTTTTTCCATTATGGTCTCCGACGAACTAAAATTCTAGTTATACCATTTATGTTTTATATTTTGTTTAGAGAAAATCTTAAATGCTCATAGAGTACTAAATCAGCCGAATGACAACTCACCATGTATATTGTATTAGTATTGGTCGCACGATGTGGGTAACACTAGAAAGTATATATTTAATAAATGTTAAAATTATAATTTTTTCACTTACAGTATCGACTTATGCTCTCATATATCATAAATTATCTTAATGTCCCCTTAATATAATTTTATGCTCAATTAAATTGTAGTATGTTATTTTTATTTTAATTATAAATATATTTTAAGAATAAAGAGGAAATCGAAGCTGAAAGAGAAGAAAAAAATGGATTGCATTAGAAAAAAAAAAAAGCCAATCGACAAGGGATAGTGAAGTGGTGGCAGCCACTTTTGACAATCCCTTATTTCTTTCTTTCTGTCATTATTATAAAAAATAAAAATAAAAATAAATAAGAAAATAAGATTGCTAGTGGTCTATAAAAGAGGAAGGGATTATATAGTGAAAAATTAGAGAATGAAGCGAAGACCTAAAAGGGAGGAACAGAAGACAGAAGTTTAGAAAAAATTTCTTTTTTTTGTATTTAATTTTTTTTGAAGTTTATAATTCTAATTATTTTAATTTTAATTATCTGTAATTTAATTTTAACAATTATTTTTATTTCAATTATGCTTTTAACAATTATTTTTATTTCAATTATGCTTAACTAAATAATAATAGTTAGAGTAAAGTGAAACTCTTAGAGCATCTCCAAAAGAGTATTCAAATAAAATTCTACTTCTTATTTGAAGAGCCATATCAATTTTAAACACTCTAAAAGACACGTTAATTTAGATTCTTCAAATAAGATTTGTTTCTCACTCTTCAATATTGCCGAGTGAGTTTCTCCCTCTTCTATTAATATTTTATTATTCTTTATTGGAAAGATACAACAGCTATAATTATTATTTATGTTTCCTTTCAAAAACATAAACAACAATTGAACGGCTTTTTTTTTTTTCAGTTTTTCACTTGACTTCATCAAAATGGATCAATTTGGTCATCCATTGTTTTCTACACAAATACCTAATTCATCTCAATTCATTGAATCATCCTATCAGCAACTCTTCTAGGCTCCATTTCACAAAAGAAACGCGGTGAGGCTTTTTCAGCGGATGAAGATATGCATCTTGTTTCATCATGGTTGAATATTAGTTTGGATGTTGTCCAAGGAACTGATCAAACACACCAAAGCTTTTGGGCTCGAGTGTGGGGTTATTTTCACAAATACAAGAATTTTGAATCTGAACGAGATGAAAAATCATTGATGCAACGTTGGTCAAAGATACAGCAAGCCACCAACAAATTTCATGGCTGTTTTTCCCAAATTAAAAATAGACAACAAAGTGGCATGAATGAACAAGACAAGGTATGTATTTTAATTAATTAAACAAATCAATTAGATTTGTCATTTTATTTGTTTATAAATTAAAATGAATTATTTCAGATTATGAATGCAAAGGCTCTATACAAGGAAATGTTCAAAACAAACTTTTGAACACTGTTGGAATATATTGAGGCATCATCCAAAATGGTTGACTGATAACCAAGCAAAAAGAGAGAAGAAAAAGGGTTTAATTTTAGCTTCATCGTCTGGTATATCCTCATCATCAACTGCAAAGACTCCTATCAATCTTGATGAAAATGATAATGATAAACCAATTTTGTTGATTTAGAAAGACCACTTGGAAAGAAAAGCGAGAAACGTAAGATTAGAGAAAAAAAAGTCTGATCCTCTTGTGACAATTTTAGAAGAAATGCGTGCAGACAAAAAAGAAGAATGAGCAAGAAAAGCATATATGAATGAGAAGAAGTATCTTTTAGAAAAAGAAATAGTGGAAATAGAAAAACGAAAGGCCGACTTAGAGGAATTGCAAGAAGAAGAGAAAATAATGCGAATGGAAACAAGTGGAATGCCTTCTCATCTTCAAAAATATTATTATCATCGTCAAATGGAGATCCTTGAAAAAAATAATAAAGACTGAATGTTTTGCTATTCTATTATTTTATTTTCCTTTAAATTCTTGTATGTTTTCATGTAATTTTATAATTAATGTTATATATTTAATTTATTAAGTTTTCATAGAGCCATGTTTTAAGCACAGCTACTGCATGATCTGGAAGTGCTCTTTGCGATCGCTAGTGAGGAGGCCAAAGAAAGCCTAATTTTTGCACTGGCTATTGGCTATTGCAACCATGTTCCATGGTGTCATTGTTATCACTAACAGTCTTGCCTGAGACATGAATTTGGTCCAATATAGCATTCTTCAAGCAAAAAAAAAAGTGTTTAGATATGGCCTTGAATGCAAAATATATGTAAGGGGCAGTGTGTCCAAGGCCGGCAACATTTTCAAATGATGCAACTACTGATTGCATTTGTTGGCAATATAGTTTGTATTCATATCAGGAAAAACAGAGCACATGAATAGAATTATGAAAAGCCAAAATATATTTAAGACAATAATAATAATGTCATTTAAAATCATCACAAATTACTTAGAGATAAAGAAAAATATGATAATAATGCAGCATGTTATCAAATTACATGGCCTTACGGGATCCTTGATGTTTTCACAAATGTTCAATGAGGTCTTTTTGAAGTTGAGAGTGATTTTCTCTACTTCTAATTCGATGATGATTTTGAATAAATTCCATAATTCCTATTGTTCGTTCAAATGATGGTTTAACCCAATCTTCATTACATACATCATCATTTAAGTCCTCTATATCTTTAGTAATATGTTCATCTTCTACAATCATATTGTGCATTATAACACACGCCTTCATGATATCGTGAAGTGTATCACGGTCCCAAAAGCGAGCAGGTCCACGCACAATTGCAAAACGAGCTTGGAGCACACCGAATGCTCTCTCAACATCCTTTCTAGCTGATTCTTGAGCTTTAGCAAAATTCTTATGCTTATTTTCTCGTGGATATGGTATTGTTTTCACTAGAGTTGACCATGGTGGATATATACCATCTGCAAGATAATACCCCATTATATAATTAAGACCATTGATTGAGTAATTTACTAATGGAGAACGTCCTTCAGCTAAGTCTTTGAATAATGGAGATCGATCAAGCACGTTGATGTCATTGTGGGATCCTGGTAACCCAAAAAACATATGCCATATCCAGAGATCATATGAGGCCACTGCTTCTAAGATTATTATTGGTTCATGGGCATGACCAACATACATCCCTTTCCATGCCACTGGACAAATTTTCCACTTCCAGTGCATACAATCAAGACTTCCCAACATTCCTGAAAACTCACGTTGTTCACCTTATGCTAAAAGTCTAGCAATGTCATTTGTGTTAGGAGATCGTAAATATTCATTGCTAAAAATTTCAATCACCGCACGAACAAACTTTTTCAAACTTTCAATTGCAGTGCTTTCGCCAATTCTCACATACTCATCAATAGAATCACTGGATACTCCATAAGCTAGCATTCGTATTGCTGCACTGATCTTTTGCAGTGATGACAAACCGAGGACTCCAGCACAATTTCTTTTTTGGACAAAATATGAATCGTGTTGTTCCACTAAATTTTTAATACGCAGAAATAAAGGGCGATTCATTCGAAACCTCCATCGAAATTTATCTGGAGGATATGTGGAAGTTTCAGAAAAATAATCATGAAAAAGCCTATCATGACCGGCTAATCGATCGCGCCAAATTGTTGCGTGACCTTTGATGGAGCCACAACGCCCAGATTTTTTATGTCTTCTCTTTGCAATGGCTACCGCTGCAATCCTCTCAATTTCATCATCATCAGATGACGAATCTGACAGCATCTTTATCTTAAAGTTGCTAGCCATCAAGGAAACACAATGAGGAAAAAAAATTAGTTAACAGGCGGAAGGTTGAACAAGTCCATTCACAAAAGTCTATTTCATAGAGAGTTTAAAGTATAAAGAGTTAAAAGTATGATAAATCTATCAGAATCTTCATCTTAAAGTTGCTGGCCATGAAGGAAAACAATGGGAAAAAAAAATAGTTAACTGGCGGAAGGAAGGTTGAGAAGTCCATTAACAAAAATCTATTTCATAAATAGTTAAGAGCGTTCAAAAAATTAGAGGTTGAATAAATTTTTTAGAGGGTAATTAAATTCGTTGGAGTGAAAAAAATTGGAGGGTAATTAAAATAATTATAGTGAATAATTGGAGGTTAATTAAATTTGTTGGAGGGAAAAAAATGGAGCGTAGTTAAATTTGATAGAGGGAAATATTTGATTAAAATAATGTTAACTTGCTCTTATTTGATGAGTTTTTTGGAGGAGATTGTATTTTTTTACCCACTTATTTACCACATCAGTAAGTAAATTAAAATTTGAAGAGTAAAATTTAAATAGTCTTTTGAAAATGCTCTTAGTAGGAAAACAAGATTTAATTAAATATTATTTTTAATTTTATAAATTTAATTATTTTATCCAAATTTTATATTTCAAAATTTTAATTTATTGTAATCAAATAAGAGAATTTGAGGCTAAAAACAAAACAAAAAGAAGCAAAATATCTCCACTACTTGGATTCTACCAAGTATGAGTTTACAGCCACATGACATGGCTTGGTATCTACATCCCATGACTTTGGACATGATGGCTTCAACTTCAAACTCATTATTTTTACACAGGAGGAGCATTATAATCATTCTGTAATTTCATGAAATCCCATGATTCGAATCGACCATCCCGTTCCGGGACTTAGTGATAATGCATAAACAGAACTAGTACCATTTTGAGATACCCAAATAACATCGCTATATAGCAGTAACAATAATGTTCATGGCCTTGAAATATTGAGCCATTTTAATCTACCATTGTAGCTGGCTACAGCTACATTGTCATTATCCTGAAAGTAGGGACTCGCTGACAGAATGGACTTATGGAAGAAACAATCTTTGATTTCCTTCATTGTCATGAAACGCGTCGGTGCGGCAGCACTATATATCTTTGTGATCACTTCAAATTACGTTGTAGCCATCGCCGTGATGACCCACAACGTCCGGAAAAGTTCCGCAGATTCCGGGTACCGGAGAATGGATTCAACAAATAAGGGTCCGCCATCTAAGAGGACGAGCCAACCGTGAGATGATCCGATGCAACGCCGCTTCCCAAAGTCAATGTAATTAAACACACTTGTTTATTGTGTAAAACTTTCTTTCGTCAACTCTGTAGAAGCGGCAGCCATCTGCATGTACATTATTATTAACGTTTGGTTTTGGTTTTGGTTTTAAAGGGAACATGAGCCAAGGAATTGCAGTGGATGGATGATGATGCGTGCTCTTAGTTTAATAATCGTACGCCGTGAAGAGCAAAATGGTGCTCTAAAACTAAGAGATTGTTCGAGATGGAGATCGCTCCAATTTGCTGATGGTGATGATGAAGATGACGGCGACGGCTGCCCCCGCTTCTCTTTTTCGTCCATTAATTCCATTAAAATAAAATTAAAATTAACTGCTTACTTGAAAAAATCAGCATTGACGGCATCAATTACAATTTATTTTATATTAGTCTTTTAGTTATATTTGAAAACGAAAAGGATTTCTAAAATCATAGAGAAATTATTAAGTTAGCCCAAACAACAATTTCTTAAATAATATTATTATGAAAGAGAAAAGAAAAAGTGGAAGTTTCAGAAAAATAATCATGAAAAAGCCTATCATGACCGGCTAATCGATCGCGCCAAATTGTTGCGTGACCTTTGATGGAGCCACAACGCCCAGATTTTTTATGTCTTCTCTTTGCAATGGCTACCGCTGCAATCCTCTCAATTTCATCATCATCAGATGACGAATCTGACAGCATCTTTATCTTAAAGTTGCTAGCCATCAAGGAAACACAATGAGGAAAAAAAATTAGTTAACAGGCGGAAGGTTGAACAAGTCCATTCACAAAAGTCTATTTCATAGAGAGTTTAAAGTATAAAGAGTTAAAAGTATGATAAATCTATCAGAATCTTCATCTTAAAGTTGCTGGCCATGAAGGAAAACAATGGGAAAAAAAAATAGTTAACTGGCGGAAGGAAGGTTGAGAAGTCCATTAACAAAAATCTATTTCATAAATAGTTAAGAGCGTTCAAAAAATTAGAGGTTGAATAAATTTTTTAGAGGGTAATTAAATTCGTTGGAGTGAAAAAAATTGGAGGGTAATTAAAATAATTATAGTGAATAATTGGAGGTTAATTAAATTTGTTGGAGGGAAAAAAATGGAGCGTAGTTAAATTTGATAGAGGGAAATATTTGATTAAAATAATGTTAACTTGCTCTTATTTGATGAGTTTTTTGGAGGAGATTGTATTTTTTTACCCACTTATTTACCACATCAGTAAGTAAATTAAAATTTGAAGAGTAAAATTTAAATAGTCTTTTGAAAATGCTCTTAGTAGGAAAACAAGATTTAATTAAATATTATTTTTAATTTTATAAATTTAATTATTTTATCCAAATTTTATATTTCAAAATTTTAATTTATTGTAATCAAATAAGAGAATTTGAGGCTAAAAACAAAACAAAAAGAAGCAAAATATCTCCACTACTTGGATTCTACCAAGTATGAGTTTACAGCCACATGACATGGCTTGGTATCTACATCCCATGACTTTGGACATGATGGCTTCAACTTCAAACTCATTATTTTTACACAGGAGGAGCATTATAATCATTCTGTAATTTCATGAAATCCCATGATTCGAATCGACCATCCCGTTCCGGGACTTAGTGATAATGCATAAACAGAACTAGTACCATTTTGAGATACCCAAATAACATCGCTATATAGCAGTAACAATAATGTTCATGGCCTTGAAATATTGAGCCATTTTAATCTACCATTGTAGCTGGCTACAGCTACATTGTCATTATCCTGAAAGTAGGGACTCGCTGACAGAATGGACTTATGGAAGAAACAATCTTTGATTTCCTTCATTGTCATGAAACGCGTCGGTGCGGCAGCACTATATATCTTTGTGATCACTTCAAATTACGTTGTAGCCATCGCCGTGATGACCCACAACGTCCGGAAAAGTTCCGCAGATTCCGGGTACCGGAGAATGGATTCAACAAATAAGGGTCCGCCATCTAAGAGGACGAGCCAACCGTGAGATGATCCGATGCAACGCCGCTTCCCAAAGTCAATGTAATTAAACACACTTGTTTATTGTGTAAAACTTTCTTTCGTCAACTCTGTAGAAGCGGCAGCCATCTGCATGTACATTATTATTAACGTTTGGTTTTGGTTTTGGTTTTAAAGGGAACATGAGCCAAGGAATTGCAGTGGATGGATGATGATGCGTGCTCTTAGTTTAATAATCGTACGCCGTGAAGAGCAAAATGGTGCTCTAAAACTAAGAGATTGTTCGAGATGGAGATCGCTCCAATTTGCTGATGGTGATGATGAAGATGACGGCGACGGCTGCCCCCGCTTCTCTTTTTCGTCCATTAATTCCATTAAAATAAAATTAAAATTAACTGCTTACTTGAAAAAATCAGCATTGACGGCATCAATTACAATTTATTTTATATTAGTCTTTTAGTTATATTTGAAAACGAAAAGGATTTCTAAAATCATAGAGAAATTATTAAGTTAGCCCAAACAACAATTTCTTAAATAATATTATTATGAAAGAGAAAAGAAAAAAAAAATATATAGTTGGATATTTTCTCTAATTTTACTTACTATTTTTAGAAGTTTTAGGATTGAATTCTAAATTGCAAAAATTTTAAATTCTTTGGGTTAATTTAATCTATTTTTAGTCGATTTATTTATTTTTAATTAAATAAGTTGGTAAAATAAAATAAATTTTAAGTTGATTAAATATAAGTTTGTTGACTTGTTTATACACTTTATAAATTAATAAATTTTTAATTTATTGATTAATAAATATTTCTTTAAATTAATAAAATTTGTATGATCTCACATTATTAATTTATTGAGATTTTACTATAAATAAGAAAACTTGTCACAATAAAATAATTTTTTAAATTTATTTTTATCACAATATTTTAAAAAATTATTTTTAAACTTTAAAAAGTTAATTACGAAAAATTCATTTTACCAAACTAACAGAGGGGTTAAAAATGTCATTTTAATAGATTAAAAAATCGTTGTTTTTCTTAAACGACATCGTTTGGAAGCGTTCTTCTTCGCCGCCAAAAATTAGCGCAGAGCCTCCGTTTCTTCTCGGCATGTGGAAATAGTTACAGTTGCAACCTAACAACAGATGTTTCACTCATGGGTTCGGGCCGTTTTGGCCCGAAAGAGTTCACTTGGTTTTGGTCTCTTTGGCAGAAGCATCTCTTCGTCAACAAACCCAGTGAACTTGTGCAAGCCGTTCAATTTCACTCTCAATAATTACTCCCATATTAGAGCTTCAGCCGCTGGTGTTTTTTTTTTCCCGGTTTCTTGGATCTCCATTTTATGATTTTATGTGTTTTCTATTGTTATTTGTTAATGTTTCAATCATGTATTGGTTCTCAGGATCATTATATCAAGTGGGCTCAAGCTTGAAGTGTAATTTATTGCCTGAGGTTACCAGGGGATTTTGTGGGGTTGTTCAAAATCAGACTTTGGATGATACCCATGTTGAGCCTGAGCCTGATGGTGTAGTTGAAGACCAAAAGGTTAAGCCTTTGTATGAGAAGCCAGTGGATTTCACCAAGATTGACATTAATTTGCTTCCTACTGTCATGATCATTGGCCGTCCTAATGTGGGCAAATCAGCTTTGTTTAATCGGTTAGTATGCATATTGTGTTTTATTATTCATTTTTGTAAACTTATGAGTTTTGGATGTTAGTAAATGGGATTTTGTTGAGTTTTTAGGTTGATTAGGAGGAGGGAGGCTTTGGTCTACAACACTCCAGATGATCATGTTACTAGGGACATCAGAGAAGGACTTGCTAAACTTGGGGATTTGCGGTTTAAGGTCTTGGACTCTGCGGGTTTGGAAACTGAAGCGACTTCTGGGTCTATTCTTGATAGAACAGCAGGGATGACTGCAAACGTTCTCGCAAAGACTCAATTTGCAATTTTCATGATTGATGTGAGGTAAGTTCAATAGATGAGTTTCTGCATATTTTTTGATCCATGAGTGTTTGACTTGAATTTTCAATCTAAGGCTCATGATGATGAAAAAATTTTTAGTGGGAGCAGTTGATTTTAATGAAATTTAAATGCATTTGAATGAGACCAGAATGGTGTGACATGCATGTTCATCAAATACAAAATTTGTTCGATGAAAGTGGAAAAATTTCTGATTTTACATGTCGTTTCCAATATGATTGCAGAATTTTAGTTTTTACATCAGGTTGAGTTTTTCTCTGTATTTCTGAAAGTTTGTTATGTATGGTGTTGATTGAAAAGTATTCCTAAGGTGTTGTTGTATATTATTGCTATTTCTTGTCTAATTTTAGTGCAAAAATTTGAATCCTTTTTCTTGGGGTTTTCTTGTGCCTAGATCTGGATTGCATCCTTTAGATTTGGAGGTTGGAAAGTGGTTACGTAAACATGCCCCCCAAATCAAACCCATAGTAGCGATGAATAAATGTGAATCACTTCATAATGGCACTGGCTCTCTTGCTGGAGCTGCTGCTGAATCCCTGATGTTAGGATTTGGGGACCCCATTGCTATATCTGCCGAGACTGGACTGGGTATGACAGAACTATATGAAGCTCTTCGCCCTTCGCTTGAAGATTATATGCTTCGAGTTTTAAATGGTACGATCATATACACTTCTCTTGGTATTTCCTGTAAACATGTTGAGTGAATATTCTGTATGTTTAGCTTAAAATTTCAAGGAAGTTTTTGAAAGCTTAGGTTCTGATATTTCAAGAAGCATTGACTAGTCTACCATAAATGGTTTTCTGTTAGTGCTTAATAAAAATTTTCATAAGCAATGCTAAAGCATGAATTATTA
This sequence comes from Citrus medica, assembly GCA_002013955.2. Lineage (NCBI taxonomy): Eukaryota > Viridiplantae > Streptophyta > Magnoliopsida > Sapindales > Rutaceae > Citrus > Citrus medica. The sequence goes on from MKYO02025636.1 coordinate 145,293, forward strand.
TAAATTTCTGTTCAAAGAGTTTTTGGTCTTTGGAAATTAAGTTAATGGTCAAGTTTATGCGCAAGTGAGCAGTGCAACTTGCGTATATGCATTTTTTGGATTGTTATACCTGGTGCAGTCTCAGTGGCATGGAATGCAATTAATGGCTTGTGCAAGACTTTTGATTTGGTTTGACAAATCCAGTGGCATGGAATAGACATGTTTGTGTTTTATATTTGCATATCTCATTTCTATTTCACCATATGAATATAACCTTTTGCTCAGATGAAACGTTTAAAGCTGCATGGATGCGCTTTTATAGAAGTGATTCCATTGTGTTGAAGATTTTATCAACAAATCATTGTTATTATTTAAACAAAAAAAATACTTTTTTAAAACTATTGATGAAGAATGGTTTTATTAACTTGCAGATGCCTATACTGATTCCCATCTTAATATAGTACAGTCACAAGAAGATGGCATGGGAAATCTATTTATAAAAGTTTTTTACCCTCATAAATTGCTTTCTTGACAAAACAGACGTTTAGATGACCCCTCTTTTCTTCTTCTATTTTCCTTTCTTGCCTTTTGACTTATTTAGATAGCTGCACTCAAGACAATAGCTCCACTCAGGATGGTGCCTCCCCTGAGGATGATGAGTCTAAGTTGCCATTACAGTTAGCAATTGTAGGAAGGCCAAATGTTGGAAAGTCAACTTTGCTCAATGCTCTGTTACAAGAAGATCGTGTTCTGGTGGGTCCAGAGGCGGGTTTGACAAGAGATTCAGTGAGAGTACATTTTGAATATCAAGGAAGAACTGTATATTTGGTACATACTCGATTTTCTTAATCCTTATTTGATCGTATGATATAGTTGAGTTCAGTTGATTAAATATACATGTATGAAGCTTAGAAATCTGTCCTTTTCGGTATGTTATCTTTTCAACCTTATGGACTGTCTCAAACACCTTTTATAGAGAAGTGATATCTCTCGAATCTCAGGGTTCTGTTTATTATTGCTTTTTGTTTAGTTTTTTTGCTAACTTTTGGATTTTAGTCATGACGTAAGTTGAACCGATTATTCCTGGCAAAGTATCTCATATGGTCTCAGTTTTTGGGTAATAAATTGCATTTTTGGTATTAGTTCATATCTACTTTAGGATTCTTCCTTCTTGTTAAAATTTCTTATAGTTCATATCTACTTTAGGATTCTTCCTTCTTGTTAAAATTTCTTATTGTTTTATTGTTATTGTGAATTATCATTGTTCAGGTTGATACTGCAGGTTGGCTGCAAAGAGAGAAGGAGAAAGGACCAGCATCATTGAGTGTTATGCAATCAAGAAAGAATCTGATGAGGGCTCATGTAGTTGCTTTGGTCCTTAATGCTGAAGAGGTGTGTCCTGACTGGTATTTTTTCTGCATTGTTATAACAAAGCTATGAGCATGTGCTTCTTGGAGCCAATCCTCTCTGGTGTCAATGAAGTTTCCATGTCCCATCATTATTTCCGAGCCTACTAATGGTTCTCTGTGATTACGAATGTAAATGGAATTGTTGAAACTGAGAAATTTTTCTAATATGCTTGATTTTTGTAGGATCTGAGTCCTCTACTACGGTGGAGGACCTTGTTTAACATAAAACCAATGGCACATCACAATATGATTATACAAATTGTGAAAAATTATAGACAAAACATGGTTTTGAGAGCGAATTCTTCTCTATTGATGATATCTATGCTTATGTGTTCACCGCATGTACAATGATCAGGTTGCAAATGCTAGACGTAGTATGACACACGCAGAAGTTGTTATAGCGAGACGAGCAGTGGAAGAAGGACGAGGTCTGGTTGTAATTGTGAACAAGATGGACCTTCTAAGTGGGAGACAAAACTCAGCCTTGTATAAAAGGGTCAAGGAAGCTGTTCCACAAGAAATTCAGACGGTTATACCTCAGGTTCGTCATTTTATGGATTTTTATGTAATCATATCCCTTGTGGTTTATTAGTTATTTTCTGTTTTGTCCTCAAGAGCATAGTGTGGTTCAATGGTAAAATTCCCAGGCTGCCAAGTGAATAGTATTTGATCATAGCTAAATCAGGTCCTTATTTTAGATGTCTTGCTTCTGTCTGGAGTGGATTTTGTTTCCTTATACCTGCACACATATTCCTTTACTACTACTAAAAGCAGTGTAAGAAGTATTAGTCGCTTGGAAATGATTTCCTAATAAAAACTGAGGAGCTGGTTTGCTCAAAGGGCTAGCAGTAAATTAAAACGACTCTGGCTTTTTGTGCCTGAATGATTTAATATTAAGGTAGTGATACTTTGGAGATTTATCTGGTAAGGTCTCTAAATATGAAAATTTGTGTTAATTCTATGATGCTTGGAAGTTTATCTTGGTCTGGATATTTGGATTTCAAAACTTTCTTACGGAGAAAAGCGATTTGAAGTGAGCTGTCACTTTAATAAAAACTCAGTACAAGAATTAGGGGGTACAAAAAATCTCTTGAAGAAAGAACATGCATGAATGAAAGCAGGCAGTCCAGAGTGATCCTCTGTTACTGACATTATACGCATAAAAGCGCGGGCACCCCTTTTATGTCTTATCTTATACATTCAAGAGTAAATCACACACTATGTGACTTAACAGCATGAACACATGGTTTTTCTGGCAGGTGACTGGAATACCTGTTGTGTTCACTTCAGCATTAGAAGGAAGAGGCCGGATAGCTGTCATGCACCAGGTCATTGATACTTACCAAAAATGGTGTTTAAGGCTGCCTACATCTCGCCTTAACCGTTGGTTGCGTAAGGTCAGCATCAAATGCCTTTGGCTTTTGGCCTTTCCCTTTCTGAATACTGTAAGTGTGTGATGTTGGTTATAAAACACGCTCTTTCCCTTGCTGTGTCTGTTTGGTGATCAGGTTATGGGCAGGCATTCTTGGAAAGATCAGTCGGCCCAGCCTAAGATTAAATATTTTACTCAAGTGAAGGCTCGGCCTCCCACATTTGTTGCCTTTCTGAGTGGGAAGAAAATGCTATCCGATGCAGAACTTAGGTTTTTGACGAAATCTTTAAAGGAAGACTTCGACTTGGGAGGAATTCCCATTAGGATAACGCAAAGGTCAGTACTGAGAAAGTGCAGTAGTAGCAGTAGCCGCCAAAATACTGGCCTAAAGGTTGGGAGGACCTTTTCTGATAAGAGAACTGTCCCCGTGTAAGAGGAAAGAACACAACTAAAACTTCACTATATCCCATTTGTTGTCCATTATTTTTATTTTTTTATTTATTCTTTTTCATACAAAAAGGCAGGGTGGCATCCTTGATGTAAATGCTTGCAATTAGTGAATGAGCATGGTTGTGTTAGTGTTGGTATTTCTTTATGTATTCCTGAATGTTATGTGCCTGCATAATGGTTGGGCCTTTTCGAGTTTTAATTAGTTTTGCAATCAATTTGGGCTTTTACTGGGCAATTGGGGCGGTGTTGGGCTTTTCGACTCTTTTGATTTCAACATCTCTCTTTTGAAATTTGTTTTCGAATTCCTAGTGAGCTTAAGAAATGAAAGTTGATAATAGGGGTGGGCATTTTCTGGTCCGGTTCGGTTCGGGCTCTGAACTGAACCGAATCGGAACCAATCGGTTCTTAAAAACTCAAACCGAACACGAACCGAATTTTAAAACCGAATCGAAATATTTCGGTTCGCTTCGCTTCGCACATATTCCTGTATTTTACTGTTTTAATCAAATGCCTTACTGCATTTTATAATTTTCACCTAACCTCACTACTTTTACAATTTTCACTTGCATTTTACAGAATATAAGTTCACAACAAGAAAAATAAAAAGTCTTGTATACTAATATTACTTTTCAATTGAGATATAATTAAATAGAAACGCGAAAGTCAAAGATATTGTAATTGCAGATTAATGCAATTATAAGTAATATTCTTTCCACTGACTTGAGGAGAAGAAAAAATTCGAAGTGTGGAACTTTTTCTCATTCATTTTCGAACTAAATAGAAGAATAACAAACATTCTCTGTATCCAAATTCTGAATTCATTTTCGAACTAAATAGAAGTTTCAGGATAACAAACATTCTCTGTATCCGATATACACCAACACCTCCACAAAAATTCTGAAAGCAATGTACAATTTCACAATATACAATTATACAACACCACCTTTAACTTTACTTGTACAATTTCAGACTGCCAGCAACCAACACCTCCACAAACACCTCCACAAATTTTACCCCACATAAGCTTTAATTCAAACACAATTTCAGACTGCCACAACGTAAATTAAAAAAAAATAACCTACAGCAGTGAAGACTAAAGACGCGGGCTAATGGCAGGAGGTTTGGACCAGGGAGACCGTGAGGTGTGAGACTGAGTGATGAGTGGCGGTTAGAGCAGTGAGGCCCGAAGACGAGCAACGTGAAACCGTGAGCGTGAACATGAGGGATCGAGGGCTGTGACAGCGTCACCACGCTTGAAGACCGTGAGCGTAAAGGACTGAGGGCTTTGAGCCTTTGACGGTGAGGGATCGAGGCACCGAGCTACTGAACGCGTGAAACCGTGAGGGACCGACGGCTTTGACGGCGTCACCACGCTTGAAGAGATGCGCCACCCCTGACCGTGATGCAAGGGACGCAGGGAGAGGCCGCGAGTCACCGATCCGACGAGGGAGATAACTGGATTTTGGACTTTAGGTTTAGGAATTAGGGTTATGAAATTAGGAATTAGAAAAAGGGAATTTGTGATTTAGCATTTTATATTTTATATTTTGAATTTTGATTAAATTAATTTGTAAATAATTGGACTGAACCGATCGGTTCTTCGGTTCGGTTCGGTTCGGTTTTGAACCGAACCGAATGTAAAGCAATCGGTTCTTGTAATTTCAAACCATTCGGTTTTTTACCTTAGAACCAAACCAAACCGAATTAAGTTTTTTCGGTTCGGTTCGGTTCGGAAAAAACCGAACCGTTTGCCCAGCCCTAGTTGATAAGATAAATTAGCGGGTCAAATATGCTTATTTATTTGATTTTCTCTCTTTTTTATTTTAATGGGATTATAAGGAGCTCTCAGATTTTGCAATCACTTTATTTCAAATAAATATTTAGGGTTTTAGTGTCTATTTATATAATAATGTCTCTTTAATTCTATAATTATAATTTGTTTCGAGGTATTAATCATTTTTACACTTTAAGTAAGGTTTTAACTTAACTAAGGACGCTTGCTATAAAAGTCTTAGGAGGTACGTGTACTTAGTGTATACCACATTATTTTAGCGTTTATCCGATAAACTTTTGACTTATACACTCCCATCCCATTCTAAAACTGATCAATATCTCAAATGATGTTAATTAATGTAAAACAAAATTGAGAGAGAAATTTTAAACCATGTTTATCGAGTTCGAACTCAGGTGTCTAGTTAAATAAAACTGTCTGAAAATCACTCATCCGAAAATATAATCCCACCAATTAGATTAGACCTAGATATATGTAGAAGAAGTTCCTACACACAAGCACATTGTCTGTCTCATCAAATAAAACAAACTCACCGCTGCATTAAATTAAATCCCCATTTAATAGTTAATGCCACCGCCGTTTCTTCATCTGCATTGCAACTACCATTTCTTCAACTTGTTACATGCACATATGCGTCTTTCCTGGCCCGTCACGTTCACATTTTCATGCATATATTTTCATATGATATACTTATTATATGTGTTCATGTGGGGCCGAACTATATATGAATCACATGCATGCAGAGATAAGTTAAAAGGGAGGACGACAGAATCATATATATGATTTGTGAGGTAAATATAACGCATGCAGAGTCAACTTCTCTTGCAGAGTTTGTAATTCCTGAAGGATAAAAAATATTCACGGGATTCTGGCACACACTGCATGTTAATTGGAAGATGAAGAAGAAATTTAAAAAAAAAATTAAAGGAAAGAAAATTGGAATAACAACAACACCAACCTCAACAAGAATAACAAAGAGTTAATTGCTTGTCTTATTTCATCATGTGTTAAGTAGAAATATAAATGAAAAGTCAGATAGTCAAAGAAAGGTCTGGGAGTCCTGGTCTAGTCAGACAGTCAAATTTTGACCTCCCTATTTAATAATCAGTTATAGAATCCAACGGTGACTGTGGCCCCTTCATTCAGTTTTGTCGTGACCGCGACCATTGATTGTGATATCCACACCTTACACAAATTGGTGTTGTAATTGTCTAATTAATAAACACTAGGGTTTTGTGACAATTAAGACAATTATTTTACCTTTCTCCCCAAAAAAAAAAAACAAACAAACAAACATTGTAACATGTATGAATTCATATTTCATCATAAAAAGATGTTCAGTTTTATGTCATGAGTGTGATGTTTGACAGCCGGCCACTGAGTCCTTAGCTTAGTAGTGAGCATGTGAGGTTCGAGTTCTCATGGGGAATCAAGCATTTCAAATCCCATCAAATTGGATGGAGTAAATATTCTTCTACATAATAGTAGAATAGTTTTAGTTGACCTTTGTACTGTACGAAAGTGAATAAATTTAAATTATATCTCAAATTGTAATTTTGATGGATGGAGTAAATATTCTTCTGAATAATAGTAGAATAGTTTTAGTCGACCTTTGAACTGTACTAAGGTGAGTAAATTTAAATTATATCTCAAATTGTAATATGTGTAGATTGTAACCAATTTTTGGTTTTTTTTTTTAAAGTGCTACCTTTCAAATTAGAAAGAATTAATCGATTGCCATTACAAACTCGCGATAGTTAATTAAGGGTACTGAGTCTTGATTCGCTTGGTTACTAACTAGTATTATCAGAGATAGATGTTTAATTTAAAAGTCGGCAACTTGTGAAGCTACAAGCTCAACTAACTAAATTAACCAGCAATATTAATTATTGAGTAGTTGAGTATTGTACTTGATTGATGATAAAAATTTATACAAATTCTGGCAAGTCATTGCGTCATTGAATCCGATATCATAAGCGGTCAAGAAATTGGTGGGGTCAGGGCATGGCGATTAATCTATAGCGATTGTTCATGTCCTTTAATTTTATTTTCCGAATTAAGTGCCATTATGGCATTACCAAACATCGCCGATCGAATAGATATTATGTCTTTGAACAAATTAAATACATTCTTCAAACTTTGAATTGGAAAGTTTCATGTAGATATTTATAGCGCATTTATTGACTAGACTAAGCTAAAAACAAGAGAAAATATGTAGAAGCAAATTCGTTGGAAAACAAGAAACAGACGATAATTAGAGATGTTACTCTCATTTTGCCCTCAAGTACTGTGATTCTTAGATATTTTGAGCCTATTCCAAAGAAACATTTTAATGAAAGCAAGTGAAAGGAAAATTTTTCCTATTTCTCACGCAAATTGAGGAAGACACTTTTATCTCCAATACTTGTTTGTTTGTGTGGTCTTTCACTTTCCTTAATTTGTTAGTCATTCGATTTTAACTCTTACGAGAGACAGGAGTAAAAAAATTATGTTTGAGCTTTGACTAACCCTCCTTTCAAAAAAATAACTCAAGAAAAGAATGAGAGAGAGAGAGAGAGAGAGAGAGATATTCTTAGTAAATATAGCACTGTCGTTAGCAAATTTAGAAGTTTAATATTTGATTAGGAGTCATTTTTAGAACATTTTATCATCAATTAATAAAGATTTACATGTTCGAATTGTATATGGATATTTCAATATATTAATGTCGCACATTGGAGGAAAATACTAACAGCATTTATTTTAATATTTGATTTGAAACTAGTTATGTGTTTGATTTAGTTACAAATTAGAGTTAAATAAGTTAAATCTTTATGTGATTTAGTTACAAAAAAAATTAAGGATAGTGATTCGTGCGTGCCTCTACAAACTTTATGTTTATTGATTGTGTAACAACTTGATCATTAGGGCATACAACTTTCTAATTCATGAGTGCAAGTTCTGTGTTTTTGGATGCATCTTTTGGGTTAAAAACTATGTTTCCGCTTTGAACAAATTAAATACAATTTTCAAACTTTGAATTGGAAAGTTTTAAGTAGATATTTATAGTCCATTTATAGACTAGATTAAACTAAAAACAATAGAAAATATATAGAAGCGAATTCATTGGAAAAGAAGAAACATGACGATAATTAGAGATGTTACTCTCATTTTGGCTTCAAGTACTGTTCAGATGTTTTGAGCCTTATTCCAAAGAAACATTTTAATGAAACCAAGTGAAAGGAAAACTTTTTTCGAGTAAAAAAATTTTATTCGAGCTTTGACTAACTCTTCCTTTTCGAAAAGATAACTAACTAAGAGAGAGATTCTTAGTAAATATAGTATTGTCAATGCCTTAGGAATAGGGTCTCTGTCTACCAAAGAATCATTTCTCTTTTTTTGTTTTATCTTTACACAGAGGTTATTCTTTCTTAAAAACGGTCCGTAGGTGGCTAACGCGGTCGTTTAACAAATAGCTATATCCCACCATCGAAGTGTACCACCAGTCATCTAAGTACAGGTGAACTAGCTCCACCATCGAAGTGTACCACCAGTCATCTAAGTGCAGGTGAACTAGCTCATTGTGGAGGGTACGAAACGTCGCGAGTCCGAAAGGCAACAATCAAAAGCCCCTTTATTAGTATGGTTGCTTGCTTGTCACATAGGTTGTCTTTGGCGCGTCTCCTTCTGCGATACGCGCCTGATAGTAGCAGCAGCCTGGTTGTAAATCCAACTTCGAGAAGTATCTCATGCTTATTTTATTTTTTAGGGCAAAGAAGTCTGCAATCAAAATGGATTCTTATTCTTGATGGTCAGGTTACCTTCTTGAGCGCCCGATAATTAATGTACAAGGCTCTCGCTTCTTCTGGAATAAAACAGGGGCTCCTCAATCCTTTCTCCAGCAATATAAGGAAAAACAGCCTTGCGTTTGATATATTACAAACTAGAGTTAAATAAATCAAATGTACATGTAATTTGAAGTATTCAAGTTGAATTTAATTGTGAGACACATATATGACCAATTCAAATAAAATAATGAAAAGTGGATAGGTAATTCAAATTGAATTAGGAAAATAATTTTTAAGGTTTTTCTATATAAGAGAGATATACAAAACCTTTAAGGTAACCGCTATTATTATAGGAATAGAAAAAGAAGAGAACAATCAAATTATTCTAATTATTGCTCTCTATTTCTGTCTTATATTTTTATTCATCAATTTTTTTCTTTAATTTACTGTTCTAAATTATTATGGTTGGAGTGCAATCTCACAATAGTATCACTATATCATGTAGGTTAATCTGCATTGATTTGTGTCTTTTCGCATCGGAAATTCTTCCTTAGATGAGCTGAAAGTGGACTTAAGGACAGTGATTCATACATGACTTGAAAATTTTATATTTACTGATCAATTAACAACTTCAGTGTTATGAAATACAACTTTCTAATTCGTGAGTACAAGTTCTGCATTTTTCGATGCATCTTTTGGTTTAAAAAAACTTTGTTTCTGCTTTGATTTGTGTTTTTTTTTTTTTTTCACTAGAAAATCTTCCTTCGAGGAGTGAAAAATTAGTATTAAGGATAGTGCTTCGTGCTCGCGCATGCCCTAATAATATTATATTTATTGATGAGGTAATAACTTCAGCATTATACGATAAACGTTTTTGTACATGGGTGTAAATTATGTGTTTTTGGATACACCTTTGAGATTAAATAACTATATTACTATTCTCAAACCATTATTGAACATCTGTGTATTTTTTATGTTGGTAGTTCCAGTTGATTTTGAGTTCAAAGAATCAATATTGAGTTCAAAGGATCAATATTAAGTTCAAAGAATCAATATTAACTCACATTTCTAACATTTCAATCAATGGTGGCAAGTTTGGTGGAAGTATTAATATCAACGAAGTAGATTTATTTAGTCCAAGTGAAGAGAAAGTTATTTGACAAAGACTTTGTCCCTATGGAGCTAAACTAAATATTTATGCAAGTGAAAATGACTAAAAAATAAAAAATAAAAGAGAGAGAAAAGGGAGGGAAGAAAAAGAGAGAAAGAACAAGAAATCAAGTAAATAATTGAGAGAATATTGTTTCAAAAATTGACTTTTGCAAAGAGAAGGCGTATATTGACACACATCAAAGGTAAGAAACGAGAAGCTATGAAGAATTACGACAGCGTGATCGAAGAATATCCAATAACTATCACATGTTCCACGTGATGTGAATATCTTCAGTATAGGACAATATTTCTTAGGAACAAGTTACTGCGTCGTTTAATCACTTTCTTTTTCCACATAAAAGAAATTTTAGGGACAAAAAGAAGAAAAGAAATGGCTTAATCGTATAATTTATTATGTAATCGGCAATTGTATACCAACATTAAGAACAGAATCGACCTTCAAATAAAAATTTAAAGAAATCTTTTCGTATAATGAATTAAATATATTTAATTGATCTTTAGTTTAATGAGAAATATTGTTGACAGAAAATTAAATTACTTCATTACATGGCAATGCATGGAAGATGAGAATTGCATAATTTTTTTTTAATTAAAAATCACTAAAAAGGTGGGGGGTTAGGCAGGACCCCTACTTGTCAGAGAATTATATAAATTTTATTATTCCTTCGAAGGTTTCTTGGAAATAATGATGACATTGTAATTAAAAATCAATTCTCATTCGTTTCCATATCTCATATGGATATGAAATTAATCGATATAGCTGAATTTTTAAACATCAAATCATGAACAAACGAAACAAATCCAAATTAACGTCTTCAACATATATAACGTACTGGCAACACAATGCAACCAACGTCATGCGCTTACCCAATATTTTTTAGTCATTTAAATAGACCCCTCACGAGAAAAAAAGAGAAAGTTTGTTTGCTTCTAATCAAAATTTAATGATAGCAATAGCTTGGCTTGTATGATTGAATGTGAGTGTATGGTTTTCTAATACATGCGTGCTTGCGGAAATAAGAAAAAAAAAGGGGCAATAAAATTAAAATGACAATTGGCTGGACGGCTCAAGAACAACATGGTCGGTGATACTTGGTGACCCTTCTGGCTAGCCAGCCTGCTTGTTTGGGTCCTCTTTGGATTCATTTAATTAATTACGACTTGATTTTACACTACCTGTTTAGCTAAAAGAGCCAAAGAAAAAGGTTCGCAACAGAACCGCCAAATTGGCCCCCACAAATACAACTCAACTCAACTTAACCACAAAATAACGACAGGCGTCCTTGAATTGCTTTGCCAGCAATATTTGACTTCATTGCATTTCTACCTTATCTTATGTGTACAATCGGTATTCATATCTACAACGAAGGATATTATCACATCCTCCTGCTTGAAAGAATCCAAAATGATATGACATGTAATTGGTTATTTAATATGTGATTATTAATTCTTCATAGATTTTAAGCCAATTAACTACATTATATTATCTAATTAATGAATACCATATCATTTATGATAAATTTTTTAGATGTGTGGCAGAGAATTAATTTTGACTATCTTAATTATAAAGGCATTTTAAGTTACAAAAATTTAACAACAAAATTGTTACAGGTAAACGATATATAGAAGATCTTTCTTAATCAATGTCATCTTTTTGACATACAAACAAACGGGGGAAATTAACACCACTATGTGATGTGTATATGAATAACTTAAGACAACTGGGTTATACACTAATTATGACAAGATCTAATTTATTATGACGCATACATGTATGGCAAGAAATCAGAACATTATATGAGAATTAATAATCAAGACCATATCATGCACATAGGGGAAGAAATAATGAGTAATTTGTATGTTAATGGCAAATGAATCCCAATTTATGGCGTGAAGATGATATTTTCCTTTAATGTCCTCTTGAATAAATTGGTTCGGGCATTGTAGCTAAAGAACTTCCTTCTCATCATTCTAATTTCTAGTACTGTCCTAATTTTTATTATTGTACGTTTTATTAAAGGAGGGTTTATTTTTGATTTAATGATTTAAAGTGATTTGACTCAATTTATTCTGAATTAGAGGTGTTTGGTTTTATATCTTAATGATATTTTTTAGATTTTTAGTTGAATAAAATAAGTTAATTATTTTGACTGTTGACGGAACCAAAAAATCTTAATAAGCCAACTAAATTCTATTGTAAAAATTATCCTCTAATTTATATTTAATTTTCATACCTACCTCAAAAATCCACGCATTTGTACTTGGCTAAGGCTCAATTCGGAATTGAGGTTGGACGACTTTAGATTAAAAGTTATAGTACAAAAATATTTGGTAAACACTAGCTGTTGTAGATTAGAAGTTAAGTTGATTTGATTTTACAATTGCATGATAAAATATTTATTATATCCTTACTAATTTTATCAAGATCATTATTTAAAATTTTATTTATTATATATTATTAACTTTTATTTCATATTTACATTTTTTTAAGCAACTGTAACTTAAAAGTTATAATACATCAATCCCAAACAGAGCTTAACATTAACTCATATTTGATTTTGGATAAATATTCGTTTAGTTCTTATATTTTAACTTAAGTTCATGCTTAGTCACTATATTTTAAAAAGTACCTTAAAACATCCATATAGTTAAATATGTAACATTCTTACACTTATTTTTTCTTTCTTTTTACAATAATACACTTCCACAAAATATTCTTCACATTAATTAATCTATCTATAAAAAATCTAATTAGCAAATTAACTTATAATTATTTATTAGCAAATTAACCAATAAATATTAGTATGAAAGAACTAGTATTTTTATACCTACGTAATAATCTTACTAATAACCATTTTATAAAAAAATTAATGCAAATTAATCCTCAAAGGAAAATAATAATATAAAAATTTGTGTAAAATTTTATGTTATTTTTAAGGTTAATTTGATAAATTATCATTTTTTCTTTTTACTAATATCCGAAAGAATTTTACCGCAAGGGTATTGTCATTAAATGATAGAAAATGTAAGAGTAGAAGTGTAAAATATTTAACATTTAAGGAGATTTTTTAAATAATGGGAATAAACAGGCACTTAATTAAAAATATAGGGACTAAACGAACATTTAGCCTTTGATTTTTTTTTCAACATCCCTCCTCAATTTTCTAAGTTGCTTCATTCATCAAGTTCTTCAATTTCTCATGAATTATCATTATAGTTATGATTCTTAAACTTTTTATGTAATTATATAATCTGCATTTATAATATCCCTTTTTTTTTACTGAATTGGGTTTTAATTCATGCTGTGATTTTGAAATTAGGCTTTAGGATTATGAAGTACTTTATCATTGTCTAATTTATCTTACTTTTACTTATATATTTTAACATTTAAATTTAGTAAGGGTATAAATTTAAAAGTACAAGTTTTTAGTTTAAGTTAAAAGAACAAACAACTTAATACTTATTTTAAGAGATTCAAGTAAAAAATAATTATTTAAATTCAGACATTCAAATCTATTTAGAGTTCAGACTAATATAAATTTATTCAAACTAAGGAAAAAAAATTTCCACATACGTCTACTAAATTTTTTTTAGTGACAGTTTAATTTCTTCACAACTGATGTGAGTAGGGTTGGAGCCGAAGACATCTAATGTACACTCAATAGATTTTACTAATTAAATTAGCTGACGCCCATACTAACTTTGCCGTAAGATAAATATCATTTCTCATAAATTCAAACAAAATCTTTGAATGTTAAAATATTCTTAATTTGATGAAACAAATTTTATTTTTATAGGAAGAGGCTTTTGCCATTCACAGATGACACTTCTTGACATTTGTCATAAGAATTATAAGCTTCTTCGATAAATATTAAGCAACTGAAATGGCAAATAATTGCTCATGCGTGAACAGAAAAATAGATGGTTAACCTTCGAGTTGGTTAGGATTTTCAATTTTCTTTTATACATGTTAACAGTTCGGTGGTTGAAACATTAAATGATAGTTTTAGAAATAATGTAAATAATAAATTAACTTATTTAATGTCCTTCTTTTTTTTTCCACTCCTGAGTCCATGAATTTGTCTTATTTTGGCAGAAGATGAAGTGATGATGACTGGCAGCAAATTGCCTCTGCCTCATGCAATTGTAGTAGGCTTAAAGCCATCTTCTTTCCTTGCCTCCATTTTTAGATTTTTATTATTATTTTTTTATATTTGTTAAGACAGAAAAAGATCATCAAGGTTGATATAAATGATATGTGGAGTGGAGGGCATTTGAATAAGAAATTTTATTGTATGAATTAATTAAATTAATTAAATATAATTTAGAAAACAAAATCAAAGTCACGGACAGATAAATTAATTTCTGTACGCGTTTCCGCTCATCATGGAGTCAATTAATTAAGTTAATTCTTCCAAATACTTCACCTTCGCTCATACTCCCATAGTTTTATTTCATATTGTAAGAGCTAGATCGAACATGAGACCGAAGATCTCGATTCATCTGAGTTCTTCCAAATGTACCCCATGAAAATGAAATGGGTATAGTTTCAAACTTTTTAATGATAATTAATTTAGGTAATTATCTAATCAATTCATCGATATTATTAACAAATATGATCAAGTCAGAATAAATAAGAATATAAAAATGGAAGTGGGTGAAAATTACGCGCCAAAATTTCATCAGAGTACATTGCACCTAACTGTAACTTGATAGCTAATCCGTGCGTATAATATCAATTAATTTTATTATTAATTATTTTTATAAATTTAACCAATGAATAATACATGAAATAAATACTACATCATACAAAATACAAACTTAAGTATCCAGGATTAAATCTCAACTTGAAAAAAAAAAATCTATTACTAATAGTAAGAGAAGGGATTGTGATTGTCATCAATTGCTGTCAATTCTCTCTCTTTTGATCATATTATCTTCAGCTAAAGTAGTGTGCATGCAGCCTACCATGAACTAAGAGTCAAAATATGATCTTTCTCGAACGAATACTTCCAAATCCTCCAACCATCATTTAACTGAGACCATCCAAATTTTTGACAAGGGGAGAATATCAAGCAATTATTAAGTCAATGCCCACTTATCTATAAAGACGCATTCTGTAGCTAGGAAGGATTTTACTGCCTTTCTTAATTTTTACATTTTTTCACGAAATTTCGAGGACCCATTTTGATATATGTATAGTTCTCTAATGAGACACGGTTTGGCTTTTACATAACAAAGCTAGAACATCATGTTCAACTAAACCTAGCTTAATCTCCATGATTTTCAAAAAGTAGAATATGATTTTCCTCTATCAAGTAGTATAAGTCCAATAAATGTGAAAAGCTTCTTAATGCGTTGGTGCAATTGTTGACTATAGTTAGTCATTTTTGGTCTCGTGTACAATATTTTATGTTGAGTGGTAATGTCATATGACGTTACATTATTTACGTAGGCCATGCGTCTTACAAAAAGAAATCTATGAATATATAAAATAGGTTATTTGACACATAATTCATTAATAATGTATCAAAAAGTACAGAATGTGAAAGAAGAAATGGAAGAGAAAATATAAAAAAGACAAGAGAAGAAAAGCGGAAGTAGTTGTCAAAATAAAGAGAAGTGGTCACGGGATTCTATAGACTAAAGACAATCTTGATCGATTTTGCATATTCATCTCCAGCCCATTCCCACTTAAATTCATGCTTCGGCAGTCTCTCTCGCCCCCATTCCAATTACTTTTCTACAACTGGCTACATACAATTTGCAAATTTCTTTCTTTGGGAAAAAAAAAAAATCCCTATACTTATTTTATTACTTAAGTTATTTTGATATATGTGTGTGTGATTTTTCCTTTTCAAAGTTTTGCATCGAGAGAAAACTAAATTCCCTCATGATCAATACCCATAATGCTGGGCAAGGGCGGATCCATGATCTTTGTTTTGATCTAAATTTATAAATTTATTATATATATATTTTGTGTGAATACTTCTATAACATAGAAAGAAGTCAAAACACATATATTAAGGATAAAAGTTTGTTTAATCACTATATTTTGAGGTTAATGTCTGTTTAATTTTTATATTTTTAAAAATATTTTAAAATATTCTTGCCGTTAAATTACTGACACCTGTGTCATTATTTTTTATTCTTTTAACTTACTTTTACAATATTATCCTTTTTACAATAATGTATCCTTTTTCAAACATTAATAAAAAAGAATTAAATTAATAATTTAAACCTATATATATATATATATAAATATTAATTTTTTGTAGAACACTTACTGAGGAGTTAATATATTATTATTTTTTTATTAATGTCTAAAAAATTGGTAACTTAATTTTTGTACAATATTAATTCTTTTAGACACAAGTGAGTTTTTCACATTATATTCTTTTTGTTTTTAATTTTTTTTAAAGTCTATATTTTTTCTTCTATTTTATTACAAATTAATTGATGTTGCATCAAGAGCCTCACTCCAACTAAATATAAATTTGTAATAAAATAAATCTCCAACTCTAATTAAAATAATAGATTACTATTTTATTATTGAATTTTAAATGTCCTAAAAATAACTATAAACAGTATTTTAGTAGAAATTAATTTTGAGATATACTTGACAAAAAAGTAAAAAGCTACTTTTTATCTAAAAATCGTAAAACTTTTAGGAACTTTTATGAATGTTCTTTTTTTTTTTCTTAATATTTTGGGTATAAATCCACCCGTATATTGCGGGTTCCAACCTAAAAATTTCACTAGTTGAAACAAGTGGTTTAACTAACTGTAAACAATTATGACTGTCATTTGGTTCAACTATAATAATATAAATATTGCATGACTACATCAGGTGTTGAGATAATAGGGTTCACGTGAATTTTTTTTTTTTTTTTTTAATCAAGCTTATTGTTATGCAACAATCGAAACCACTATGACACATGTGCATGAGAAATAAAAACCATTATGAAATGTAAAATGGTAAAAGAATCCCAGCTCATGGAATATGATTATTTTTCATAATTTGTGACCTAACAGCTATGAAAGCATAAATATAGGTATTTTGAATAATTTTTTAAAATACAAGATCTAGCTAAATCATTACCCTATCAAAATATATACTCAAAAATTCATCTTTTGGTTTAATGTATGTATTCCACATTTGCTAGATTATTAGAAATCTTTGTTACAAGATGCAACTTAATTAGTGAATATCCAACACCTATGATGGTGTATACGTTTACATTTACTAATAATTTTTTTTTATTTTTTATTTTTTTGGAAAAAGGTAAGCATGGACGCCAAATGAAACCAAAATAAAAATAATTTATTTTTAAATATTTATTTTTTATTTTGATGGTCTATATTTTATCTGATAACCACTAATGACTCACTTGAACTTTGTTCTGAAGGAGCTAAGGTTAAATATATATATATTGTATATGCTGGATTCATTACGATTGAGTAATGAAGCTGATTAGTTAAGTTAAGAGAGCAAATAAAATTTTACTGGAAAGTAAAATTAAATGAGCTTTTTGTACGGTAGAAGAAAGAAAGGTCAAAGGGCACTGCTAAGAAGGTTAATTAAAGTGGTCGTCCAATGTCCTTGAGATGTCAAATATCTCATCTTAAAACCTCCTCTCATGTAGGGCCTTAGTGATATATACATGTACATAGATCTTTCTATTTACACCCATCACTGCTCTTCCTATATTCTTCTCTTCTTTCATCTTCCTCTTCATCTTCTTCAAAATAAAATTATTTTTTTGTCATATTTAATTAATTGGTAGCAAATTAAATTAATTAATATTAAGTAATAGCTCTTATCTTAATACCCAACTTGCATGCATACGTACATACATACACCACCACTCGGTCATCTCGTACAATTTTTACATGTGTATATATATGTAAACAAATCCAAACTCGAGCTTTTAGGTTAAAGGCAATTGAAGCAGCAACCATGAGCATGAGCATAAGCATGAGCAACAATAACGACAGCAAAGATGACGATCACGAACACGACGTGGTTATGCCTGGCTTTCGCTTCCATCCTACCGAGGAAGAGCTTGTAGAATTCTATCTTCGCCGTAAGGTTGAGGGCAAGCGTTTCAATGTTGAACTCATCACTTTTCTTGATCTTTATCGCTATGACCCTTGGGAACTTCCTGGTAATTGTTTATAAATACATACACACACTCCCTCTCTTTCAAGGCATCCTATCCTATGTAATCAATCATCTTATCTTTTTCTTTTAATATATCTTTCTTCTGCATCATGTGCTAGCTAGGTAGCTACTTTATCATATGCCAGCTATTTAATTAATTTTTTTTTTATTATATGCATATGAGTGAACTCAATTGCATCATTTGTTGACCATCTGCAGCTCTGGCAGCAGTTGGGGAGAAAGAATGGTTCTTCTATGTGCCAAGAGATCGAAAGTATCGTAACGGGGACCGTCCCAATCGAGTTACAACATCTGGGTATTGGAAGGCAACCGGAGCTGATAGAATGATTAAAAGCGAAAATTCTCGTTCAATTGGCTTAAAGAAAACCCTAGTTTTCTATTCTGGCAAAGCTCCTAAAGGCATCCGTACCAGTTGGATTATGAACGAATATCGGCTTCCACTACACGAAACTGAACGATACCAAAAGGTAAGTGAAAGTAAAGTAATCCCTCAAAAATTAACAAATTAGAAGTAAACAATTTTATAAGCTTCTTAACATGATCTTAATGAAGATATGTTATCTTGATTTGATTGCATATCTTGTTGGAACCCTAACTCACAAGCTTTCACTGGAACCTCACTTGAGCTAAATTTTTCTTCCTCTCCCACAACTGTTTTCCCCTCAAGTTTGCGAGAATAATTCCCAAAGATTTCCTATATGGATCCGTTGTGATAGAAATTCAAATGAAAGGATCTTATCAAGAAAAGATACGAAATTTTAGTTCCAGGAAAATATTCCTGTCAGTTTAAGAATCTCTAATCATGTAGAATTTAATGCGGTTTGATTATTGTATGTTCTTGAGAATTCATAGCAACATGCATGAATGTTCAAGACTTCTGTTACTTCTCAATTCCCATAACTATAAACTGATTCTTAATGCCCTAAAATATTTTAATGCGAGTCCTTGGTCTTCTGTTTAATTGCATCGTTTCGGGAAACATCCCTTCATCTTTTGATCTTCTCCATACTTTTTCAGGCAGAAATATCACTTTGCCGTGTACACAAGAGACCTGGAGTCGAAGATCACACATCTCTTCCTCGTTGTCTTCCAACATCAAAAACATCTTCTTCGAGAATCGGGTCATCCAGGTCGACTACACGACCCGATAAAATATTGTATTATCATCATCGTCGTCATGGCATTGAAAGATTGCAAGGTTTTGGTGGGCAGTCATCACATCAACAAATGGAAATGGTAACTGATGAAAAGATGAGTACTAATACCGATCAAACTGATGGAAGCAGCAGCAGCTGCTCAGATGTCGCAGCGGTTCTCGGTCTCTCAAAGCAAAATGTGTACCGTCCAAATATGGCTTCAATTACCACTTCATTACTTGGATTCCCATCTTCGATAACGGAAGAACAAGCCGCAGCTTCAACTTTAGTCCCTAGTTGCACTACCACTGCTCTTTTTCCAGTAGCTTTATCTTCTTCTTCTTCTTCTTCTCTTGTTTATTCCGATACAGCCGATGAGTTTCACGGGCTTTTAACCTACCCACAATCTTCGATGAACCACCAACAACAGTATTACAATATCGATCATCATCTTCACCTTCAGGAATTGCAGCCACAGTCTCTCAATTTGCTTGCAACCCCACTTCCGGCCGCCTTCTCGGACAGACTTTGGGAATGGAATCCAATTCTGGAAGCAAACAGAGAGTACAATGATCCATTCAAATAATTGATCTAATTACGGTATTCATACTGATAATTTATTTCACTAAGTGTCTCAAGCTTAATTAATTCTCTATTATTTCTGTGTAATGACATTGCTAGCTTGAAATATGGCATAATGAACATGATTTGTATTTGCTTAATTCTCCACTAGGGTTGAGTGATTCCTTCTGCAAAACATTGCTTTAGCACTATGCTCAAGTTTTCCATATAGATTACCATTCATTGGTGTATAGAGTAGTTTATTTCTCCTCAACTTATTATTTTGATCAAGGGTTTTGAGTCTTCCTGTATGTAATGTTGGACCTTTTAAAAAAAGAAAAAGAAAATTGAAAATCAGCCTCTTTTTGCTTGGAGCAACTTTTTAATCGATTGTTAATTATATTATTTTAATGTGTAATATTTTGTTAAAAAAGTTTAGTTCCCAAAATAAAATGCAGTTTAAAAAATTAAAGTAAAATTGTTGAAACAAAATGAGATTTTAGCCTAAAAAATTCTTTAGTCCGATTTCAATTAATAATTAAACTTTAATACCTCTTGTATCTTAACTAATATTACACAAATTCAAAGCAAATCCATTGCAATTAATAATTAAGCTTCAATCTCCTTGCATTTTACAAAATCATTGGTTGAATTGTTGTCATCTTTTCAGTCAGTTGGATTTTAAAATTAGCCACTCTTTCCCTGAAGTTAATTATGTTGCCAATTATTTGTTGAACCAAGGTTTAAAGTGATCTGCTTACATTTGGTAGGACGATCCAACACAAGAGGAGATTTCTAAATGTCTAATTATGCTAAAGGGTTTCCTAGTTATTGATTTTTTAAAATTTGTTCATCCTATATTTTTCCTATTTTGCTGTTTATTTTTTCAGCTTTCATTTTGTGACCAGATATTTTGAGTCCCTTTCCCTTGCTACACACACACACACACGTTTAACATTGTTTAGTTGCTGTAATGGTGATCAGCGTATGTTAATTGGTGATGGGAGAATTATGATTCTATCCTAATTTGAACTTATATGAGCTTTGATTTTCCAACCATGTACTTTGTTATTGTTATGTTATTCATGTTTGGTCCAGTGAAAGAGGGATGTGCTTTGCTTTGGTTGAAATTCTGAACAAGATCCTAAGTGAGAGGCAAAATTCTTTCTTGCGTAAAAGGGTCCTCAAGAAATTAAAGACAGTATCTCAGGTTCGTTATTGTGAATTTTTAGATAATTGGTATTCTCTATTTTTTTTTTAATATACATTTGTTTTAGATTAAAAAAAAATAGAAATGCTTTCCTCAACATCAAAAACACACCAACAGCCCCTAGGTTAAGTTGATTGGTACTTCCCCTACCCCTACTTAACACTAAGGCGGCCAGAGAGTTCAAGTCTCTCCATGTAAATATTTTATATTGAATTGGCTTTCGTGTATAAGTCAATCAACTTTATGGCCTTCTACGCTAAAAGTTTAAGCCCACCTCAGGGCTTCCATTTGTTGTAAAGTCTTTCTTTAGTGAACTTTATTACATTACTTGATTCTGATTCCACTGCGATGACAATAACATGTTCATCCACAAGAACCAGAAGTTATTTATTTATTTATTTTTAATTACATCAGTGAAACCATCCGACTCATAATTGCCAAGAAATTACACTAGAAAATTAAAAACGTAGCCTATTGATTTCATTCATTTCGTTTGTTTATATACAAGTGCTCTTTCTTGTCATGATGTCATTTTTACAACTCCTGCATTTGAACTCAGTCCTATGGCTAATACTAATTTGGTGTAATGACTGTTATTCTCCGTCCATTACAAAGGTTCTGGTGTGTTGTTTTATTAGCTAGTCACATGATGTCCTTCGTATGTACTCCTTTGGATTTATGTTGAGCCTTGCTAAGTCAACAACCAGCGACCATATCTATCCTTCTTGCTGACTCACCATCCATGGAAGTATTGGCGATGAGGTTTCATTGAGACCTCTGATGGAGCGCCAGATTTAATTTATCAAACACACTTACTTCCCTAACACCCAGATTTAATTAGATTTTAGACCTAAAAATGATTTCAGACCCACTTCACAAACGGCGCTACAAAAGAGAGGTGCAATTTCAGTTGAGCGACATATACGTACAATGAATTAAGAGAGAGAGGCCCAGTATCAAGGCTTCTCATAACTTCATTAATATGGAAGAATGCAACAATAATGACGAGGATTGAATTTGCATGCATTCAACTCTGTAGCAACACTCCTTTTGGCTTTTGGTAAATTAATGTCTTAGTTAAATTTTGAGGTACAATTATAACTTAAAAGTTATAGGACTAAAATATTTAATAAACATTAGTTGTTGTGGCTTAAAAGTTAAGTTGATTTGTAATGAAAAATCTATAATTTATATCTTTGCTATTTTTGTCATAATTAATTATTATTTAAAAGTTATATTTACTATACATTATTAACTTTTATTTTATATTTACAACATTTTTTTCAAAGAAATTGTGGTTCAAAAAAATAGCACATCAGTATCACACAGCGCCCAAAGTGATATTCCTCAATCCATTCAAAGACTAAAAATTAGTTTAGAATGATATCTTATGGATGAGGAATTCTATAATTTCTCCTTATGGAGATCTATTAATTGATGTTATATGAGGGATAGATATATAATAAGTTTGCTTAGATAAATAATTGTGTTTGCTCTGTGTGTGTGGGGGGGGGGGGAGTTATAATAATCCAACATGAACATATATAAATATCAGATGTATATCAAAAATGAGTTTTCTTTTTATATATTTTATAGGCAGCAGGACGGTCTCAGATTGCATTGCCTCAGTCTTTTCTATAATGAAGAAATGAGAGGACAACGTACGGTTCACACAAGTCATGGGAGGAGGAGAGGTAGCTTGTACTGGCCTGTGGGTCAGTACGTAAGAATATAACGTAATGTATTTTGTTGCGTTCTCTCTCTCTCTCTCTCTCTCTCTCTCTCTCTCTCTCTCTCTATATATATATATATATATATATATATGTTAATGAGTCACAAGGAGGAGAAGCATCATTATAGCAGATGTAATAGTGAATCTAATGGAATTTGTCAAACAAGTGGGCAGGACTAAATTATTTTTTTACAACAGACTGCTTGGGAAGGATGTGAGCCACCTCTGTATTTTTTGGCTGCTGAAATGGATTTAGACTTCCAAATCATGCAAATATGCGTCAGATTGGGTTTTGAAGTTCTCTCTTTTAGCGTCCTGTCATGTCCCGTCCCCTCTAGTAGTTTATATTTAGTTTTAGGATTTCCTAGTTATGTTCTCTATAGGTCTGTGTTATGTCTCCATATTCCCAATAAACCCTATATTGTAATATTTGTAGATTGCAACACCATATATATGTGTGTGTTTCAAGAAAAGATTATAACTTTCTTTTATTGAAAAAGAAAAGAAAATTCCAATTTTGATTTTAGTTGGCTAAATTAAAGAACTAAATAGGTGAAAGATGACGATCTGATTTTTTTCTTTATGAGTTGAATTTAAAAACCTTTATGCCAAACAAAGAAAGCTTAAAAATCCATCACATCCTTCAAATTGATAATTCGAACTATCAAATGAGAATATTCTGCCATCAATAATGAAAGGAATTCTGCTATATGTAGGATTGTACGAAACTTAACCAATATATACCTACAACTATAATATAGGGCATTCAATCCCTCGTCTCAATCAAAGATTCTCAATTTCTATTATAGCAATTGCTTTCTAAAATTTCAAACACACACTGACACGCATAGTAAGCTAGTTACATCTTCTGCAAAATAAAATTAAGATACTAAAGTAATTAATAGTGACTTTATACAATGCAGCATACATGGACCTCTCTAGCTAAATTGTTGAAACCCCACAATGCCATAGCTGCTGTTGCTTGCGGGCCTGCAACTGTATCTGTGTTGTTAATTTGTACAAGTGGGGTATTCATCTTGTTGCTGACTTGGCAGTGCATATTAATATCCGATAGAACCTGCTAAATACTACAAGACAATGCTAGATAGCTATAGCTACAAACAAGCTACTTGTGATAATTACCAGATCCTATTTTAATTATGTCTCCTTTTCCTTTTATGTTTGTCGCTTGGAGTTTGAATTTGATCTTTGAATGAATGAAAGTTTATAAAGGAGAGATTTAGTAATAGTATTTGCTCTCTATCGTGTGCCTTTCGAGAAAGCCTAGAATGTCTCTAATATACCATTCAATAATATATATATATATATTCTAATAATTTTCTGTTAAGTATAAAATATATATTCCAAAAACTGCTACATGATTGAGAATTGCAATGCATATAAATGAATATATATATACACCCAGCACGATAGATACCATTGAATATATACACAGACATTTTTCCAAATGACAAGCACAATTAAATCAGAAATTGCATGATCAGATTATACGGCTGGAAAAGATAAAAGCAAATCAGGTCAACAAGAAAAAAGTAATGCGGATTTTTCTTAATGGAGTGGTTCTATAGACACCTAAGTAGTGTGACCCCCCGATAGGTCGAGGTTCTATAGACACCTAAGTAGTGTGACCCCCGATAGGTCGAGTTTGTCTGATTTTGGTTCTGCAGCTTTTTATTATTTTTTCCCTTATTTAACAACAAGGGAAAATCCAAATTTCTTTTTGAGTGTTTGTTAGTATCTCTGTCATCAGTAACAGAATCAAAATTTGAACCCATCTTTCTTGTCTCCATTGAAAATAATGTTAATTTATTGTGAGAAAAATCGGTCCAGTTCCTGCATATACTAGCGTGTTACTTTCATAGCTAGTTGTAACTTTTGTCTATGATCCAGGTTTTTTCTTTTGGCATCAGTTAATCGCATGCGTCGGTCATATAATAGCTAGAGGAAAACCTATTTTTCAGAAATGTAACTCATACTTTTTAAGCTTAGAACAATACTTATTATAAGGATATCCTCCAGATTAGAATACTGTGATTTTTAATCCGTACCTTATGAGATGAAATCATTAAATCTTAATAACAAGTGCGTGAGTGGGTTGTTAACATTAGCCACCAAGTAAATTGAGTATTTATATCAAATACTCAAGTTCGGGTGTTGTTATTAATTTTTGTTTTATGTAATTTTTAACACTCTTCTACTCCTTTATCTTCCTAATAATATTTCCTTTTAATTAAAAGAAAGCAAAAACGAAAGTATGAACTAATTATAGGCTACAGAACTTTAAGGATGAAAATTCAGTTCATTTCGTTTATTTTTTATTTATTAATCATTTTCCTTGGGTGAACTGCTAAGGAGAACATATCTCACATTAAAATAAATAGATAATGTTCAAATATGAATTAGTTTCATTAGCATCTAAATGGTATCAGAATCAAACCTTCTAAGGAGAAATTTCACATGAACTAAGTGTAATGCGATAGCTTTAAATGAAAACTGGGTAATAACACCTAAGGTCTTGCTTGGAATTAAGGTGCTCTACTTTTTAAGCTACAGCTGCCGTAAAAAAAAATTGTAACTATTAAATAAAAGTTAATAATATTAGTAAATATAATTTTTAAATAATAATTTTGATAAAATTATTAAAGATATAATTGAATTTTTATTATACAAGTGAAAAATCATATCAAGATAACTTACGAGCTATAACAGTTAATATTTACCAAACACTTTAGTGCTGTAACTTTTAAGTTACATCTATCCAACCTCAATTCCAAACGCACCCAAAGTGATAAAAGAACAAAAAAAGAGGAATTCTTAGATATTCCTCCTTTAAACACTTCCATAATTCGATGTTTGTATATTTACCTTTCAACAAATGAAGTAAAAATAAATGCACACTGAAACAAATTCAACATATGACGGAGTATACATTGGGACCATCATTCGAAAACCAAAATATAAAGCATAAAGCATGATCAAACAAGATCTATATTTCGAAAAGCCATTGGGGTCGTATGACGCATGCACTTCTTAGGAGGATTTGGATTTTGGAGGCCTATTTACCAAGAAGGAGAAGTTCAATAAAGCCCTATATTACCCAGGTTTGTTTCGAAAAATTAAGTAGGAAGTATTTGTAAAGCAATATTTAGTAAAAGGAATCACTTAACCTTAGTGGAAAAATAAGCAAATCATATCCACCATTATCATCAATCGGTCATTCATATTCTTCAATTCTTGTAATGTACTTACAACACGGAAGTACTAGGGAAAATAATTACTAAAGCCTCTAGCTAGCCAGATAAAAATAATCAGTGGTGATATAGAGTTTATAACTATCTCTAAATAAGTATGTCCCATATATATAAAATTTATAATTGATCAATAATTACTTGAATGGATCGTTGTACTCTCTGTTTGCCTCCGGGATCGGATTCCACTCCCACAATCTGTCCGAGAAGGCTGCTGGAAGCGGACTTGGAAGCATATTGACAGACAGCGGCTGCGATTGCGGCGGCAATTGTGGGAAGTGTGAGTGATGCTGCTGCTGCTGATGATGATGCTGATAATTGTAATATTGTTGTTGGTGGTTCATGGAGGCTTGTTGATAGGCTAAAAGCCTATGAAATTCATCAGTTGCATTGGAAGAAGCAGCAGAAGAAGAAGAAGTAGATAAAGCTACTGGAAAAAGAGTGGTAGTGCAATTAGGAACCAAAGTTAATGATGCTGCTTGTTCTTCCATTAATGAAGGTGGCAGCCCAAGTGCTGAGCCCACTGAAGCCATATTTGGGCGGTACACATTTTGCTTTGAGAGTCCAAGAACTGTGGTGACATCTGAGCAGCTGCTGCTTCCGTCAGTCTGATCAGTATTAGTACTAATCTTTTCAGCTGCAATGTCCATTTGTTGCTGTGATGATTGCCCACTCAAAGCTTGGAATCTTTCAATGCCAAATTGATGATGGTGGTGAGGGTCTAGTCTCTTATCAGATTGTGCTGACATCGATGACACTGATCTCGATGAAGATGCTCTTGAAGTTGGGAGAGAACGAGGGAGAGATGGGTGGTCTTCGACTCCAGGTCTCTTGTACACACGGCAAAGTGATATTTCTGCCTGAAAACAATATGGGGAAAGAAGAAAATGAAGAAATATTTGATGAAGTTTAGTAATTTTAGACAAGATCGAGGAATTCAATGAAAAACTAATCAGATATTAAGAATCTGCTTTTGGAGTTATAAGAAGTAGCAGAAGAAGCATTCAATTTTGACATTTAGGTGAGAAAGTTCATGCATAGTGGTGCTAATTTTGGAGAAAAGAAAGATAAAAGAAGAAAATGAAGAGATATTTGGTGAAGTAAAGTAATTTTAGAAAAGATCAAGGCCTTCAATGAAAAACTAATCCGACATTAAGAATCTGTTTTTGTAGTTATAAGAAGTGGCAGAAGAAGCATTCAATGGACAGTTAAGTGAGAAAGTTCATGCATGATGCTATGAATTTTGGAGAAAAGGAAGACAAATTAATCAAAACCCTATTAGCTTATACATGATTTGGGAACAGTTTCTGTCAGAAAATTTTCTGGAAAATCTATTGTCTTATATTTGTCTTGACAGGATCCTTTCGTTTTTCTCTCCCAATGGGTCTATTTTCTGGCAGAAATTAAGCCTATAGTAAATTCTCAAGCTTGGGGTAAAAAACACTGTGGGAAGTGAAGAAAATTTTGACCCAAATGAGGATAAAAAAGAGGCATATGACTAGGGTTCATGATTTGCAAATCAAAGATAACATTTCTTCATCATCAATAAGGTCAAAACTCTTTCAAAAAAAAATGAAAATTAATGAGAAAGCTTAGAAAATTGCTGCTTTCTAATTGCAGATGACCACCTTTTGGTATCGTTCTGTTTCATGTTGCGGCAACCGATACTCGTTCATAATCCAACTGGTGCGGATGCCTTTAGGGGCTTTCCCAGAGTAGAAAACTAGGGTTTTTTTCAAGCCAATTGAACGAGAATTTTCACTTTTAATCATTCTATCAGCTCCGGTTGCCTTCCAATACCCAGAAGTTGTTACGCGATTGGGACGGTCCCCATTTCGGTATTTTCGATCTCTAGGCACATAGAAGAACCATTCTTTCTCCCCAATCGCTGCCAAAGCTGATGATCAACAAATGAAATGAAATGAATTCGTAGCTCAGAAAAACAATTAGGGCAGAAGATAATAAAGTAGCTGGTTTAGCTAGCACACATGATAGCTAATTAGCTACAAGACACAAAAGCAATATATATTAATAAAAACAAAAAACAGCTAAGATGGTTGGTTACACAGGATAGGATGCCTTGAAGGAGAGGGAGTGTATGGAAGTATATATAAATAATTACCAGGAAGTTCCCAAGGGTCATAGCGATAAAGATCAAGAAAAGTGATGAGTTCAACATTGAACCGCTTGCCCTCAACCTTACGGCGAAGGTAGAATTCTACAAGCTCTTCCTCGGTAGGATGGAAGCGAAAGCCAGGCATGACCACGTCGTGTTCGTGATCATCCTTGTTGTCGTTGTTCTCGTTGTCGTTGCTTTCATTGTTATTGCTCATGTTTGCTGCTGCAATTGCCATAAACTAAAAACTAAAGCTTAGAGAATCAAACTTGAATTTTGATATGGGTTAGCTGTTTTATTTATACTTGTATAAACGGTAAGAAATTGAGTATGTGTGGTGTATGTATGTATGTATATGCAAGTGGGTAGGCTATTAAGATAAATTAGGAGATAGTGAAATTAATTTTTCGCACTAATTAATTAAAAAAAAATCAATTTGGAAAATGATGAAGATTGAGAAGAGATGAAGAAGGAGAAGAGAGAAAAAACAGGAAAAGAGTCGTAGTGGGAGTTAATAGAAAGATCTACATAGCATTGAGGCCCTACATATGAGAGATGGCTTTAAGGTGAGAAAATGACATCTCAAAATATAGGACAAGGGTGACCACACTTACCCCCTAGCGGTGCCTTTGGACCTTTCTTCAATATTTCTTCTACCAAAGAAATATTTTATTTTATTTACCTAGGTTTTTTACTCATTAATTATTTTCACCAAATTATGCAATTATAATTGCCTTTGCTCACTTCTTATCTCATTTCAGTTCCTCTTTTTTTTTGCTAGGCCAAGTCAATTATGCCATATTTGTTCTTCTAATATCTTGATAAAAAAGAATAAAAAAAAATTTGTTTTTGGTTATTTAATTGTAACAGTTTACTTGGATTTGCGCAACGGTCTACTCACGATTATGGGTCTAAATCTTGACAGCTTTGCTTCTAGATCCATTCAAAAGGTCTCATACTGTTTTGGTAAGAAGCTCATAATATATAGCTATGGTCTCGATTTCTCATCAGACAGTGTGAGAATTCCGACACTCCTTGCCCTTTGGGTGATAGATGACTAATTTGTTTTGTAATAAAGGGAAAATAAACCGCAATTCCAAATTTTTAAGTATTATTTCATGTTAACATAAGGACAAATCTACTTATGGTACCAATCATGCAATAAACCTTAATTTGTAACCTTTAATTTCAGTTTTAATGTGTGAATCCGAATCAATTATGCCAAAGTCACTAAATCCGAGCAAAGTTGATGATTTGGATTTAATTCGGTTCAATTACATAAATAATACATGAAAATAATTTTAAAATCGTAGTGTACATAACATATCTTCTTAATTTTTCTTTTAATTAAGGATTTGAAAATTAATGTAGTTGGCTTGGCTTAACCTACAGTTCAACGAAGAGACACAGTACTTAAAATATGTGAACTAATTAATGGCATTTATTTTAAACACACACATATATATATATATTCAATAAATTGAGTAGCTACCTTTGTTTCTGGTTAAGATATATAATTAAGATAATGATTTCTTTACATTCATCAATTACAAATTACGCATGAGTAAGGGTATGTTTGTGAATTGTGAGGGCATTCAATATCAGACACATACTCTTAAAATACAAATTGTACGTGTAGCTAGTTGTATAAAAGTAATTGGAGTGGGGCTAGGCAGACAAAGCATGGATTGGAGGTAATGAATTTGCAAAATCGATTTAGTTTGTAAATGGATGGGTCAAGAGAATCCCGTGACCACTCTTCTGTTTATGACAACTACTTCCCTTTTTCTTAATATTTTTTCCCCTTTTCCATCTCTTTCACATAATCACATTCTATATATATATTAGGTAAATTATATATTAATTAATTTTATCCTCATTTGTACTACAGATGAAAATTTTCAGGTTGCGTATGTTCACGTTTTACAAGATACAGATTGTGCAGTGCACGGTTTTCCTTCCTGTTATATTACTCTAAAATAATAATGTATTGTTTAAAGTTCGCATGTTAAAAATGAGGATATTCTTCATAGATATATGACGCATGGTGGACGAAATTGATCAAATATTAAATTAACCATAAATAAGAAAGGAACTCTATAGAACATTTAAAAAAAAAATTTAAAGAACTTTACTGAACAATTGAACAAGTTATCAAATGAGCTTTTGTATTGGTATCACAATCGGCTATATATACAAGAAAATTCAATATACACGTAATTATATACAAATCATGGTGATTGCAAGATCGACCTTAATTAGTGATGGTGGGAATCATAGTAATTGCTTATGAAGAGATTGTTTCCTCTCTAATAATATGTTAGGTCTTAATCACCGATTAGCTTTCTACTGTGTATTTAAATAATTTTTTGAGTAGGAGCCAATTAGTGAAATTATTAAATCTCTTTTGTTAAAAACAAGAAGTTTGGGGTTTGTACTCCGCTCAGTTATATAAACTGGGGGATTTACTATTAGGTTAAATTAGAATAAAAATTTCACCATTTTTACTATTTAATTTTCTTGAAAGAGGAATATCAATTCAAACTTTTTGAAAATCTTGGATCCAGGCTAGCTTTCGTAAGTATAACGTTTATGCTTTGTTATTTAAAAGGCAAACCGTGTCTCATTAGAGTGCTAAATACACCTATATGCATGGGTCCTCATAATTATATGAAAAAGTAAACCATTTTACATTAATTTCTTTTCTAATTTTGGATTTAGGAAGCAAACTTTTCTAATTTCAAAAACGCCAGTAAAATATCTAGCTAGCAAGCAAAAGAGGTGTGTCTGTATATTCAAGGGTGCATTGACTTGATTATTTCTTGATTTTGTCATCTTCTTAGAAATTTGAGAGGTCTCAAATGCGTGGATAGAATTGGAAGTATTCGATCGAGAAGGATCATGATTTGTTGACTCTTTCGTCATGGGAGGCTCGAGGCTGCATGGATACAACTTTAGTTAAATTTTATTATTAGATCAAATTAGAAAGAATTTTCCATGACAAGGACAATCCTTCTCTCTGATCATTGTTATTAGGGTATAATTTAATCCTTCCAATTTTAAATGACCAGTTAAGTTTGGGTAATACAATGTGATTGATATTATATTATGATAAAAAATCGATTAGTTCGTAACACATGATTGCATGTGTTATATATTTTGTGGTTCGCTGTCATGTGGCATTGTCTCATAGTCTGCAGCCTCAACTCTATTCACAAGCTTTCTTAGAATCACTCCGTGTGAGTAGTTGTTCATAAAAAAATAATTAACATTATTTGTTAGATCATTTGGTTTAATATTATAGTTCTTCTCTAATTCGGGTATCTTTATTTTTTTCAGGTAAACATACTATTAAACCATACAGTTTAACAGAGTAAGTGAAAAATACTATTAAACAACATGTTTACATTTCAAAAATAAATAAATAAATAAGGGCACAACATCTATATGTGTGTGTGTGTTCCAATCCAAAATATTAAATTTGTTAAAGTGTGGAAAAAGTTATTAAGTTATATGATTTAATAATGTAATGTCCGTGAAAACTATTAAGTCACATAGTTTAACAGTAGAATGATATAATGTTATAAAACTATATGTTTTAATAGTTTTTCTAAACTTAAATAAAGTCCAGAATCCTGGACTAGATCAACACTCTCTCTCTATATATAGGGGTAGAGAGAGTGAGGGAGAATTTTGTTTGTAGTAGTGAGGAAGAAAGATAATACTGGAAGCTGGAAACCCTAAAGTCAAGAGAAACAAATAAGAGAGGTGGGATCTTACGTATAATTCCAACTAGAGTCGATTTGGTTATAAGATTTGGTTACCAATTTAGAATCATACATAATTGGTTATCAAATTACAGTTAGGTAATGTACTTTAACAAGAAATGATGAAATTTTGGCTTATCATTTTCACCCACTTCCGATTTTATATTCATATTCATTTTGACTTGATCAAATTTCTGTTTCTTAATAAAAAATGGATCAATTGATTAAATTAATTATTATTAAACAGTTGAGACTATACCCAAATCGTTTTCATGGGGTCCCTTCGTAAACCGACTAGATTTTGGCCTACTTTCTCAAGATTCAGAACTCAGATGAATCAAGATTTTCGTTCTCATATTCTAGCTCCTACAACGTGAATTAAAAAAAGAGGAAAATAAAATATAATATCAGCAACAGTGAAGTTTTTGAGGAAAAAAATTAATTAATTAACTCCATGATGAGCGGAAACGCGTAGAGAAATTAGATTATATGTGTCCGTGACTTTGATTTTGTTATCTAAAATTTGAGCTTAATCATATATGTGATATCTTGGTGTGAAGCAATAAGTCAAGTCAAGAATAACAATCCAACTGGAGAAGCTTGCCGGGACGGCTTGGCAGGGCCGGCTTTACAGTATTAGGGGCCTTAGGCGAACTTTTTTTATTTTTATGAGCTCTATTTTTATTTAGTAATTTCAATACTCAATAAAACAATAAAGAACTGAAAATCCATTTCAGTTTTAATTCTTGAATTTCAACAAATAATCAAGAAGATTCTAAAAATTTTCAAAAACAAAATCTAAAATTTACCATTAGAAATTATACAAAAAGAAGCAAACGAATAAATGAGAACAATACTATTTTCAAATAGAATATTTAGAATGGCAGCACATAAAAAGTTGAGATCATGAATTGATGATTAGATAATGGATATGGACTTTGTATTTCAAGTAACTAATTTTTTCTTTTTCTTTTTTGAATGAACTAATACATGTAATAATCTTCATTGTAGAGAAGAGAACAAGAAAGTTTTCATCTATAATTTTCTAGATTATAAAATTTTTAGTAGGAATTAAAAGGAATACTCAAAGTCAAAAATTCTAATATTGAATAATTGAGCTTTTTTAAGAAGTTGAAAAGATAAAAAATTTATTTATTTTTATTAGAAAAACTAATGATGAATAAATTAATGGTTAGATAATATTATTAATTAATAATAAGATAACCAATTATAGATTTTTATATAAAAATAATAATAATTATAGGATAATTATTAATTAGAGATATGTCTAATAGGCTTTTCTACCACATATATAATTTTTTAAAAAGATTTTATTAACTAGAGAATTATTACTAATACTAAAAAACTGAGGTCTTTTTAAAATTTGGGGCCTTAGGTGACCACCTTATTCGCCTATATTTAAAGCCACCCATGCGGCTTAGTATATATGTATGTATGTATAATCAAGCTTCAATGCGGGGTATGCTGTTAAATCGTGTGGTTAAATAACATTAATGATATGTACGTGTATATATGTATACACACACATAATTGTATTGTCTCTTTCCAAGTTCTCTAGCTGTTTAGCGCTTTCTTAATTTACATTTGTGTTGTGAGATAGCAACAACTATTGTGCCGCAGTTTGATTATGAAAACACAACTGTTGTATCAATCGCCTAGTAAATACTCACATTTACTTCACAGCTAAAGATTTATAACTTAATGAAAAATTCATTCCATTACAAAAATGGACTAAATGTACCAACAAATGAAGGAATACAAAATTTTTAAGGTAAGTAAAATGTCCCTGCTGCCAGGAGAAATTAACTATTTACAGTACACCCTTAGTTTCGGAAACAACGAAACCCTCTACTGTCAATGAATGTTTTATTTAACTGTCGACTTTCCTTTTTCTTGTTTTTAATTTTACAGTGAAATAAGGGATTTTATCAAATCATCACTAGAAGTTCCCCGAAATATCAATTCACCATCAAGATTTTCTAATAACTATATTTTACCACCTAATATTCAGACTGATATCATTTTACTATCAAAATCTTAACACTACTAAAAAATTATTGAGATCACAAAGGTATTTAAGAAATTTCAAGATGAAGTTATTTTCTTATTTTTCTAGTTTTTTTTTTTGGATTTTAAGAAATCAAATTTACGAGTCGTTTTTATTCTTTTTCTTTAATTTAGTTATTAAAATTTTATTATTTTAAGATATTCCCACGATTGAATCTAGGGTTTCTGATAGTGACAGTAACTGAAATTTTTCATGCATCCATAGAGAAACTAATTCGTGATATTATTTTTACTTGTACAAATAAATTTCACCATATTAAGTTCAATTATAATTAAACCAATTAAATGTAATAATATAAAACCATAATAAAATTCTAATAATTGAAATAAAGAAAACAAAAATAAAAAGGCTCTAAATCAGATGTCTAGAGAAAAAGATAAAAATCTCTAAAAGAACTAAGAAAATAGAAGAATAGCTTCAGTTTGAAATTTATCAAATACTCTTGTGACCTCAACAATTTTTTAATAGTGTTAAGATTTTGGCGATAAATAGTAACAACAAAAACATTAGATGGTAAAACATAATTATCAGAAAATCTCGTTGATAAATTGATATGTCAAAAAAAAAAAGAAGCTTTTGCTAGGTATTATATTTGATAATATCCCTCGAAATTAATTAGTGTTTAAAATCCATTTATCAATTGTCTGTTACAAAAAGAACAGATAGTCCTCCAAAAGTGTCTAGGGATGTTTAAACCTATAACGTCAGGGATTTTATTGTTCAACTTATGAAGGAAGAATAGTTAATTACGCCAAGCATGAGGGGGTTTTGATCATTTTCCTATACTATTTTGATAATTAATTAAAACACAATTAATCATATTGCTGTATATAAAGTCTTCTTCATATTTAATTTTCTGTACAATTCAAAATCAAAATAAATTATGATAAATTTGAATAATTACCTACTTAGGTTATACTTATTATGCATTAACAGGTCTTAATCTCGATTTACATAGCTCCGTACTATGTGCTCGAACTTGCTGGAATCACTAGAGAGGATCCATCTAAATTAGTAGTTGGATTCTGATGATTATCCTTTTTGACCTGAACATTACCAAATGAATAAATTTTTACTCATGCTTATCATAATAAAATAAAAGAGATAGAGACTCATATATATTAAATAAAAAAGGTAGAGTATTATATTAAATCAAATAAAAAAGGTAGAGAATTATATTAAATCAGTAGCGTAGTCATTTTTTTATTAAAAAAAATTGCTTAACATAGTAGATTAACCAAAGTTTTCAAATGACATACTGATTGTATACATATATAAATAGTTTTTTCTTAAAAAAGAAATCAAAGCCATATATTCAAATACTTCCACATATTCAATTAGAAATTTCTTCATAATTTGAGCTCTCCTAAATTTGTAAAAATCTTATGTCACATGACAATCTATTAATATTAATATATGAATAAGATTTAATTACGCTTATATTAACCACCAATTATCCAAATACAATTTCATCGGAGCAAAGTCAGATCATGAATTAGTCTAATTTGAGTTAGTTAAAAAACAAAAGGGTCATGAAAATGAAGGCAAAGGTAGGTATAAATCGCACTAAGCCATAGAATCGCATGAGGCAGAGGGAAACTACTGCCAGTCATCACCTCGTCTTCTGCTAAAAATATCTAAGACATGTATGAATATTTCAAGTAATTTTAGTGCCAGGTATGTAGAAATTATGGGTAATCTAAAGAATTTAAGATGGCAAATGCCCACATAAAAAGAATATAAGATAGCACGAGATCATATGCAGCCAAATTAAGCAGCTGGAAAATCAGCAAATGAATGGCCCCACGGCTATTTTGTGGGTTAGTTGAGTTGAGTTAAGTTGTATTTTGTGGAACATTGACCACAGATATCCCGTGGCCTTGGCAAATTTGGCGGTTCTCATGTAACCCTTCCTCTTGTCTCTTTTTGCCTTGCAAAAATTTTGTGGTCTCACTCTCACATAAGAATTTGAGCTAAACGGATAGTGAAAACTGTGTGTAAAATCAAGTAATAAATATTATGGAAAAAGGCAAACTGGCTGGATGGTGGCTACCCGCAGGGCTTACCGAATATCACCGACCATGTTTTTATTGAGCCGCCCACCCAATTGTCATTTTTATTAGATTTTTTTTCTTTTTCTTCAAGAAAAAACTACACTGACATACAATCATACAAACTATTGCTATCATTTAATTAATTTTCATTAGAAGCAAACAAATTTTCTCTTTTTCTTGTTGGGGTCAAGTTAAATGAATTTAATTGAATCTACACAAAATATGTCTATCATTCACTTGATTGAATGTGTGCTAAAATTATTGTTGTAATAACTTGACGTTGCTCGCATTTTGTTGTCAATACGATAGGGTGATGATATGCATTCATTTTCCGGCAGTTGGGATTTTTTAGGGATATTGATTGATAAATGACTTTTAGCTTGTCGTACTGATTCTACTAAATTAGCTTAGCTACTGCTTAGATATATATAATTGTTAGAGAAACTCCCTATAAACTAAAAAATAAAAAATAAATTAAGCAAATAGATAAGAGTTCAATAATAATAATAATAATAAAGATAAATCTTAATGTATAATACCAAATATATTATATAAATGTTCAAAACACAATAAAAGTATTTTTACACTGTAAACTCTTGATTAAACAATAAAATCATCCAATCTTGAAATAGGCCAGTGTAATAAATTAATAATTTTACTGTACACACACACTCACCCCTTTAAGGCCCTATGAAAAATAAATTGACAAAAAATTATTAATGAATAAATATAAAATTCATAACATCAAGTAGAGTTTTTCTTACAACTTTGATTATTTGAATTCAACTCTTAATAAAATATGAATATAAAGTTTTTTTTTTCTCTGTGCGTAAATTGAACTAAGATTTGGTATATTTTTCTTCTCCCATAATTTCTCAAGCAAACTGATAATTAGATTATACGTGTGTTTCTCACCATTATCTTCATTAATTTAAACCTTCCCCCATTAATTTGCTTCTAACCTTGAACTATAAATGCCTATATATGTTTTGAGGAAATGTGATCTTCAATAACTACATAAAATATTCCAATTTCAAGTTTGCAAAATGTATTCACTTTCGTCAAAAGTATACATAATATATTCAATCGGTGAAGTTTGGTAATGCCATAATGGCACTCATTACATAAAATAAAATTGAAGGACATGAACAGTCGCTATCGAACCGCCCTGCGCATGCCCTAGTAACCCCACTAACATCTTGACACCTTATCGGATTCAAGATACAAAGACTTGTCAGAAATTTGTATAAATTTATCATCAAGCACTATACACAACTTGCAATAATAATATCGATTGTTAATTTAGTTAGTTGAACTTGCTGCTTCATATATATCATAATTTTCCGACTCTTAATTGCGAATATCAAAATATCAATCAAGTTATAAGACTAGTGAGTGAGTGTTCATCTTTGCAACTTAACAATCTCAAGTTACAATATCGATCGATTGATTTCCGTAACGATGATGAACATCAAACTTAAATAATTATCAAGAAATTTAGTGTCAGTTTATAGCAAAATACGAATTCATATAAATAAATGTAACTTTTATGCTGTATCATAGCAAAACCTTAAAGTGTAAAGTGTTGTACACATGACAAAATACAGATTTGAACAAGATAATATTATTACGATTTTATGTTATAGCATAGCAGAGCATAAAAGGTACAATATTTTTACGTATAAAATGTGGGCATACAGATACTCTATGTAAGAATCACAAAATTACAAAATAGAAGGGAGACTTACAGTGAGGCATATTCATAAATACATATACATAAGCATACATGATATCAGCAGTCACGATCAGTCGATCACGGCAACAAAATTGGAGGAGGCCGCCAGGGTCCACAATCACCGTTGGATTTAATTAATAATTAAGGAGGGTCAAACTTTGACAGTCTGACCAGACCAGGACTCCCTGAACCCCGATCCCTCTTTGACTCTCTGACTTTTACATTAAATGTTCTCTCTTCTAGTTAAGAAACAGAACTAACTCTTTGTTACGTTCTTCAATTTGTTGGGGACCTTGGAGTTGGTTGGTGTTGTTTTTATTTCAATTTTGTACTGTTTTTAACTTTTGGCTTTTCCAATTCTTTCAGAGTTAATAATTAAATATATATAAACATTATGCATGCAGGTATCTCGTGAGTATTTGATGATCGTTTTCAACTTCTCTGCAAAAAGTTGACCCATGAATTCACCAATCATATACATAATCGATTGTCTTTTCTTCCTCCGCGTCTCTGCATGTGATTCATATATTTAGAGCATCTTGTTTCTACGTGTTATTTTGTACTATGTTACAATCTGGTCTCTTCTTAATTATTACATTGCCTGCTTGCGCATTTCTCACTCTGCATGTTAAAACTTACGAAAGTTTGGGGCTGCCCAGGTTCAGGTCCGGTAATTAACTTGCGTTATTTTGTATGCGGAGTCAAAAACTTTTGGGATGTTAATGGTCATTTGAGATTCGAATTTCACTTACCGTATCGGCACAGTTAGTGTGCAAGGATGTTCCCCACGTTATATGTCGAACATATACACAAAGGAAACAAGGGGGGTGTCTCATTAATGGAGTTGAGGTTTTTAATGAACAGTGTGTGAAATTGCGAATCCCTATCCAAATTAGAAACTAGTGACAAATATTTGCTTGACGGCCTAATCATGTTATAAGCTAATTAATTAATTAGAATCACACGATAGCAGCAGCAACAATACTTTTGCTGATGTCTCAGAAGCCTTCTAATTTCTGAATGCATGCTCGATCGCTTCTTTATGTATACTGCAAATAAAATTTATCTATGTCAGAAAAATAACTGAAGTAGGTATATGTTAATCCCAACATTTGTTGAAGGTTGGAGTACTTGTAAAAGCCTTTGATTAAAGATTAATTTACACTTGAAGCGATAGACGAAGTGTCGCTTAATAATTATTTTATAATAAGCGACAATATATATAATATACAGTATAGTAAATCAATCATTTTAACTCCATTCGATCCCGAATATAAGAAAGAATTCCGAAGAATTCCTGACACATACATTCTATCATTAGATACTTATGATTATGTGTACGTACCAACTAATGAGACAAAAGTAAATATACTCGTGATAAAAATTTGATGTAAACAGATGAAAGAGTATATACTATAAACGCGACCGAAGATTTTACTTATATATGTATGGATATGAGTAAAAATATAATGGGCAACAACGCTTATCTTACAATAAACAATAATGACATGTGACATTATCTGATTAATTCGTAATTTTACTCCTATTAATAAGAAGTCATAATATTTTGTCACGTGTTACGTATCAGTAACGTGTCTATATTGACTCTATTAAATTATATAACATATTCACATAAAAAAAATGAAATCACTTGTACAGGAGAACGATAATATATGTGTGTGTGTGAGAGAGAGTGTTCATATGTAAATGGTCCCACATGTGGATGTACAGATAGAGTATAGGTGTATGGATGGAAGTCTGACAGGCCAAAGGGAGAGAACAGAGAAGCATGTTGAAGAAGCGGTGGTGGCAGATATACATGAAGAGAGAGAAGGGAGGTAGCTTCAGCGGTGGTATTAAATGGATTTGGAATTAAAGCAGCGGTGGGTTTGTTCGTTTGTTCTGTTTGATGAGAGACATTATTCCTGTAAAGCATCTACTGAACTGGCAAGAAGATTGACCAACACAGAAACATATAGCATTAATTAATAATATCAACAAAGTTAACAACATCATTGACTTTGATCAGGAGAGACTCACTGACAATCGTATAGATCTACCAGTACCGCGTACCGATCCATTGCTGGCTTACAGCTTCGGTGGTGGGCGCCTCAGCCTCTCTCTCTATCTCTCTCCCTCTCTGTGTTTTGTACTTCTTCACGTGTGGTAGGATTCTATTGGAAAAATGTAGAGACATGTAACCTGTTTCAGTCGAGCCCAAATCTTGTAGTAGTTGGATGATGGGTTTCATCCGATTAGTAAGATCGTTTGAAGCATGGGTTTGGATCAACACATAGTCCAATCACATAATGCTGAATAGTAATACTTGACCCATTTAATTTATTTCATTCGGCCCTTTTTTTTTAATTTTAATTTAAAATGATTAAAATACCGATCAAGGTAACTTAGAATTTTTAAATTTTAACCTTTCTTTTCGTTCTCCTCTCCCTCATTTACCAACTTTCTATGATTAAAAAATTGATGAAAACTTTCCATCTTTTGGTCTTATGGCATTCGTTCGATTCTCATGTATGACTCCATAATTGTGAGGCTTAAGCTTGTGCTCATAACAATTGTTAGGCGGACTGCAATTTCACGGCTTAGTTTGATGCTTAATTGACTCGTAGGATGATCAGTATCAATTTTTTGGGATTCCTCGTATTGAAAACTTTGAAACCAATTTTGCCCCTTAAGCTAATTCTACATGCATCAAGAAAACGAAATTTTGCCGTTGCTAGCCACAATTTGCTAGGAATAATTTTTTTTTTTAAAGGACTTTCATTAATCAGGATAATTTAAAGAGTGAAAATTAATTAGATAAATTATGAGGGTAAAAAATTACCACTCTTACATGTTTTGAAGCACACGGGATGAGTTTGTGAAAAGTGCTTTTTCCTAGGTTAGCAGGAGACGAGGCTATGTAACTTTTAACCGCATGTCAATTAGTTTGCACATGGCGAAACGCAGGCCAATATGTGTGCTGCTTAGGCCACTACAGAATAGGAGGGTGAGGTAAATTGATTTGAGGCAACCATAGAATAGGAGGGTAAGGTAACTTTATTTTGACAATCTAATTCCAAAGGGATCCAAGTACCACAAATCCACAACATAATATAACTAACTCCCAAAAGGAGCAAAACAACAGACCAAACTTAGAAAAACTAACTTAAAAAGAAAAGATAAACTCAGATTTTATACAGAAACAAAGGAACAATGACCCCAAATACGTAAATTATCTTCTCTATCTGTCCTTTTGGATCCACAATTCATTGTGTCCTTTATCAGCAGGACGATTAAAGAATATGGGTCTAGCATTGCTTTTCTTTCAAATATCGAATTAAAGTTAAGGACCCAGTTCCAAAACAATAATACGGAAGATGAAATTGCATTAAGAGAAAAAAGGTAGTCAAGTACACCTTGAGATGCCAGTACAGGCGTCCATCATACTGATAGGCTAGCCATTAGGAGGATTAATAAAGATTAGATTTCTTGAACTTGAACTAAATACTATAAAAATTGAAGAATGACACAAATGGGAAACGTGCATTTCCTATGGTCCTTCCCTTAGCAAAGAAACAATAGTGGATTTTTGCATTTCCTTTCTCTGAACTTAATACCTGTACTCTACTGGTGTCGCCGCCGGGTGAAATTGACTGTACAACTGAACTTGTTCAATCGAGTATGCTGTTAGTTCAGTTGCAAGCCTGCTTGAGCTCAAAACCAGCAGTAAGCATGGTTTGAGGAGAGGGCATGATACAAGTTATAGTAAATGAGCTACTTTGACTCATTCTCTGAAAGTTTATTCCTCAGATCCTTAAGAGCATCCACAACTTCAGAATCAAGATTGTGTTTTAGCAATCTGCCTTGAAAGGAATGAGATCTGGAAAACAAATAAAAATCAGATCTGATCAACTCAAATACTTAGATATAGGAGAAGGGACCACACACAAACATAGAGTAAACTAAGAGGTAAACAAACACATAAGCGGAACAACTTGACAAACTTAGATGTATTATCATGTTAGACCTTTGTTCTTGAAACATCCTCTCCACTTCCTTTTGTGATGCTTTAATCTATACATCATCAAAGAGACAAAATTAGTATAAACAATATACAGACAATAGTTGGTTGATATATGATTATTTAAAGATTAAAGAATGATAAAACTACACAGAGATTTGTACAATAAAGTCATAAATTAAACAAAAGATAAAAATTTCTCAAGTAAGCTGAAAGTAGATGTATGAATTCCTACACCTTCTGAAACTATTTTATATGTAGTATACAGATGGTCAATAAATTCTTAGAAAAATGAGCTTCAATATGCAAAAATACAAACTTTCTTATCAAGAAAAATACCAACAATGTCATTACAGTGACCAGTGAAATGCTAAACTGTCCACGCATGAAAGAATAACAAGTGTAACAACAAATATAATAGATAATCAAGCTGACCTCAGAAACCAATGCCTTGGAACTCCAGACAAAGGCTCCCTGAAAATGATCAGGACAGTTCACTAGGTCACATACAGAACATAAGTGAACCAATTTTGATATGCATTAATTGAGTGAAAATCTTCTATGCTAAGATGCTTGCCACTTACTTTTTCAACCATTCATTAGAAATGAACATACTGAAGCACTCCATTTGTGGAGCACCAACCAACATCATATTTTGGAGCACAAAGATGAGATGGTGGAAAAGGAAACTGAAAGAACATTCACAACATATCTCATGACTACTGTAAAAAACTCAAGAGTAAAGAGCATACCGCTCCATATGCTGCATGCTGCTGCAAATGATCAGAAGTCACAACCCAAACTTTGGGACATCCATCCTCTCTCAAAGCTACTATCTGTCACACAAACATGATTCCAGCCTGCTAATCAGAAAACAGCAGTAAAATCACACTTCATACCAGCCTAATGATATACAAACAGAAGGCATAGCATAATAATTCCCACAGTACCACGTTACGATTTGACTTTTTCTAACGACATAAGAAAAAAATAACTTTGGCAAAATATAAGCACAAAAGGTTACTCTTTTGGGTGATTGCTGACCTTTTTCTTTTAAGTGTAATTTAAAAGTGTTCCAGGAATCAATAGGAAGAACTTAAACGAATATTCTGATTGAACGCCAATAAATTTATACAAAATTTCTACCTCAATATGCAATGTGAGCAACAGAGAGTCAAGTGAGATCCAATCAAAGAAAAAAAAAATTGATCTGGGGAAAAGGCTTTATGGTAAAGGACAAAATACAAAAGGAATCATTACCATTATGCATAGAAGCGGAGATCAAAATCATTTATCCCATAAAATCAATTTTCGACAGGATTAATGGACGTAGTGGTTATATACTCCGCAGGTTTTAAACTAAAAAATTCTATCATTTACGTTGTGAAGCAGGAAGTCTAAGATTTTATTTTATTTTATTTATTTATTATTATTATTTTTTACCTCTTTTTCAATCCATGCATCAGCACACGTTTCTCCAGAGAAGACTACATCAACGCTGCACCATTATGAACACTTAATATCACAGGTTTCAAACAAAGTATAAATTGCAAGGAAATTTCAGTTAAGTAGAACATAAAAAAATTCAATAGTTAACCAGCACTAATTAACCCACTTCTT
The DNA here is from genome assembly GCA_002013955.2 of Citrus medica. Lineage (NCBI taxonomy): Eukaryota > Viridiplantae > Streptophyta > Magnoliopsida > Sapindales > Rutaceae > Citrus > Citrus medica. Next base: position 188,730 of record MKYO02025636.1, read on the forward strand.
GGGGTTAATAACATAGATAGATACATGGCCTCCTCTGCTTTTCTTGCCAAGAGAAGCTTCTAACAATTATAAGGTAATTTTTTTTTCCTAGTTTATACCAAAATCATAAAAAATTTAATCTGTTGAGTAATTATTATACATGAATAGATAGAAATAGGTGGAAAATAATACTTGATATCTAACAAGTTCATTTTACCATCAGAAGCCCAATTCATGAATTTCCAGTCAAGAGTACAGAGATAAAGTCAGATTTAAATAAATTGTGGAAAAGTAAAAGTAGCAAATCACGACTGAGCCCCATTCAATCTGACCACCCAATATGCACAGCAGGATCATGGAACCTTTTATGTGTCCAAAAATACCACCAACAAGAAATGTGTATATGTACAAAATTACCACCAACAAGAAATGTGTATATGTAACATATGTATACTAAGTGGATACAAAGGACATTTTGCAGTAGGATATCAAAGAAAACAAACAATTCTGCAGACAGAATTGAAACTCAAGAATAAAAGAGTTAGAAAATGATGGAAGCATGGTTTAGGTTCACAAATAATACCCAATAAATTCTTCCTTGTGTGTTGGCAGTCCAGACATCAAGGCGTCAAACACAGCGACCACTTTCACCTCTGTAAATATTTCAGAAATCATAAAATGTGGTTGCAACATCAACAGAAAGAAAACAATTAACAACCAAGTATTAGGATTACAATTTGAGTCGAATTTGAGTCAACAACATATCCTATAATTTAAAGGTTGCAACATGCATGTATGAAAACTAATAGTTGCACCTTTTTCTTTTCTTTTTTTTTTTAAAAAAATCTTTACATTTCTTTAACTTATGGCTTCAGTGCTGTTAAATTTCTGGTTGGAAAAATAAGAGGAGAAAGACCATATGGTCAAATCTAGAAAATCCATCTGTCTTTGCTTCATTTTGTTCATCTACTAACACTTTATTTGACAATTTGACACAGTTAACTTTTAACTTGAGACTACTACGAAACATTAAAGCAATCATAGATCTTTGGGGATAACCTCCAAAGAAGAAACTTTGATAGCAAAACTTAATAAAGTAGGAAACTAAGCATAGGGAACAGTTCCTTCCAAAGAAAACAAAAAAAAGTATTGGGAGCAGTGTTTAATTTTCAAGATATCACTTCTTGAAGACACCTACTATTAAAGTATATCCAATCACAAGTTAAGCAGCAGAAATATATCTGTCAATTATGGTATTTTATACATCATTTTGTTATAGCCAAGCAAGGCTGCATCACATTTAATCGGTTGCAACATACAGAGAAGCCTCTTATAGAATAAAACAGAGATAAAAAATACAAACCTCTTATCATACTAAATTCCACAAGTTCCTCAATTAGCTTCTGACGAGCAACATCCAACCTTCCTTTAATAAAATGTTTCTTCAGCTTTGGCCAATAGCCACAAACATTATACCCATCAACAAGTAAGACAGGAACAGCATTATCTATACCCTGGTTTGTACTGTAAATAAAAGAGAAAATTCCTTTAATAGAAGGTTAAGAGGGGATCAATGAAACAACAAACAAGGCAAATAAAAGAAAAGTCAAGAGTATATTACTAGTAAAGGGTTGTGGTAGGATCACGGTAAAGCTCTGTATCTTCTGGCAATTCCTCCTTCTCAACCTTTTTCCTGCGGTAACTAGTAGAAGGCCTAGGCGTGCTAGACTTGCTCCTTTGAAACTCCTACAAAGGCAAACTTAAATAAGATGAAAGATAAAAACTGATGCTGGTTTTAGATATGTCAATATAAAACCAACCTTCCATAATCTCAAGAACTGCAAATTTTGCTTCACATTAGATGTAATTCTTGGAGGTGTTGGCTCTGAATCCTATTGGTAGAAAAGCCAGTTAGAGGCCAGGAAAAAAAAAAAAGAAGAGAGATAAAAGTATTTACAAATATAAAGAAAAAAATTTATGGATCAAACACTGCTCCTACTCTGGAACATACATTAATTTGCCACAAAATTAAAAAAAGGCCTTTAAACCAAGCATTGTAATCCCCATTTTCTATTGCTACAGAACTTGATTAAGAGAAGCAGAAAATAACACCCTATTTTTGGCTCCTCAAGAACACATACTTACTCTTACTCATTTTGTGTTCCCACTAACAAGGCTGATATGATCGTGTAAGGCACTTTCTGGGTCAGAAATCTACCTCTACAGGCATCAGCAATCACTAAAAGTATAATGATCAGTTTCAGCTTCTATATATTTGCTTACAATTGTAAACCACCTGATAAACAATTTTGCACCACATATTATTATGATTATTCAATAAGAATATATTAAATAAACTAAAACGGTCATCAAGAGCAGCCAACAACTGAAGACTGTTGATATATAAGAAAAATGAAAAATTAAGACACCCATATGAGATAAAAAAACAATACATATAACTAAAATTAACTACTTCGGCGCATCCAAAACTTATTGAACTACATCACACAAACCCTTTAAAGGAGAGTCTATGATACGCTAAATTCAATTCATTAAAAACAAAAAAAAAAAAACTAAAAAGGACCAACTTTGCCATCAAATAAGAGAAGATTGTGAATTCAAACAAAAAAAGGTGGAAAGAACCTTAGAAGAAGAAGAAGAGGATCGGGACTTTTTGTTGCTCTTTGCCATTACAATAACAATCTTGAATGAAGATGAAGGTAAATAAGAATGCCCAAAGCCACCAAATGGTAATGTAGCTGTTTTCATGGCCACTTGCTCTGCTTACTTGCTTCCGCTTCTTATTCCTGTTTCATTTACTTCTTCGGCTTCTATCATTTCAATCGACCTACTCCAGTAAAGGTTGATGCTTTCATATGTCGTTGGGTTTGTTCTTCGGGCCATGAAATGGGATTGTGGGTATCGTTGGGACAACTGTCCCAGTTGTAAAACAACTCGCTCGCTAATCGCTATGCTTGGACTTTCAGGTAAAAGATAAATCGTTTTGTCGTTGGTAAATGAAACTTAGAAACGACATTTAGCATAAACGACAAGACGTTCAATTGACTGGAACTGCAGGCGGTTTCACTTTCGTATGTTGGGCTGGGCTAATTGTGTTTGGGAGGAAGACGAGTAATTGATGGAGCGGAATTTTAATATTTAAAATATTCCGATTCTAAAGAATATCGAAATAAAAAATTAAATTTATATTAATTTAAAAGAATATCAAGAATTTAGAAATTAAAATACGATAATTTTGTAGAATATCAATAATTAACTATTTAAATACTTATAAAAAATTTTAAAAATTAAAAATATTATTAAAGTCGAAGATATCTTCAAAAGTTATAAGAGATAATTATTTATATTAGTAGTAATTATTTTAAATTACGAAGGAAAAATAAAATTATAAATTGAAAATGAAATAAAATTTTAAATTGAAAAAGAAATTAGTTGTCATCTGTCCATCTCGTTTTTCTTGATGGGATTATGCTTCTTCTTGTCTTTTCTATTCTTTTGCTTTTGGACATCTGTTAAGATTTTGCTTTTAGATATTAGGATTTTTTGGCTAGATTTAAATTTTTTATTAATTGATATCCCTGGTTAATTCTAAAAAAATTATTTTGCTCATATTGTTCAAGGCTCAAGGATGGGAACGAAAGTTTTGCAGGGTTTTTACGAAGCCGTATTGAGCTTGGGAAATTTTAAATGATATTCATATACTTTTGGCATTTATTTAAGAAAAATAACAATTTTACAATTATGGGTAAAAAAGTCACTTAATTAATATTATGTTAAATCTATTAAATGCGTTATGACGGAAGTGGACGAGCGAAGAGAATGTTAACTTTAGATGGAGTGTTGAAAAAAAAATTATATATTTTAAAAAAAAAAGTGATCGATGGATAATTATCATACGATTTTATAATACAAATTTATGACATATATCGTTTTTTTGTGAAAATATAATATTTTGGTGATGTATAATGCTTCCGTGGTTATTTGATGATAGATTCATGACTCATGCAGATGCAATAAGTACATTACATAACAGATAATATTTTTTATTTTTTATAAATATTTAATTACAAAAATACCGCTACCAACTGCCCGATATTTTATTTGATTAAATATTATTTTATTTATGAATTACTAATAACGCACGAGACAAAACTGATATTTTTAAATTGTTTAAGATTTGTTTAATTTGAAAATTGCCATTGTTGATATTTAATTAATTTTAAAAAATTAAAAATAATAAAATAATTGGTGTCGTTTGGTTTTGTAAATATATTAAGCTAACATATCAAAACTTGGCAAATTTGCAGTGAGTGATGACGAATCGATAAGCTCTACTCCTTCACTCTCAAGCACGCTCCTTGTCTCTCCAATAATTGCTGAATTAATTGAACCCTAACCCTAAGCCTCTCACAACTCTACATTACAAATCAGTGTAAGCCTCAAAAAGTTCCTTAATTGAGAAAAACCCCAAGCCCTTACAGCCTCACAGTTGACCCTAAGCCACCAAACTCGACAATCATCACTCAATATTGTTGCAAGCTACTGGCCGCTCGTGAAGCACCAGTTCCTTACTCTATAGCCATCGCTCAACCGCTGCCATTTCCAGTTAATTATTCGGTTGAATTAGGGTTCTGACATTTGGGGATTTTTTGTTAATCGTGGAATTATGAAGTAATGATGATGACGACGAAGATGTGGTGGTTGACGACGTTGATATTGAGGCACTGGAGAAAAAAAGCCCTGGCTGTGTATCTTGTTCAATTTCCCTCGAATTGATTGCTAAACATTGGGATATCGTGGGCCGAGCTCCACTGCAGTCGCAAATTTCATTTGGTAGCTGATTTTTTTTTTTTTGGTTTAATTTGTTTAGAGTTTAATTGTTGAGATCTAGGCTTAATTTTGATATTCATTTTTATGATTAAATGATATGAATATGCTTAAATTTTATTTTTTTTCAAATTTATGTTCTGATGTACATTTTGTTAGCAAAAAGATAAAAATAGTAGAAAATGTCAGAATTATTGCTATAAAGATGCTGTCTTAGTCTGATATTGGGAAAATACCATTAGACATACTGCCATCATATTCATGGGAGACCAAAATGAGAATCATGGCAGACTATGCATTGCTCACAACTAATTTAAAACTCACTGTTTCTATTGTTTGTGTTTTAGTAACTTTGGGGGCATTCCAACTATAATTAATAAGCTATAAACTTGTTTAGGAATTACTAATCAACTTGCTAGAAAGAGTTGCAAACTAATTACCTTTCTCTTATAACTTTTACAGATCATCTGTGAAGAAGAACTACAAGGAGTTGAAGACTTTAGACCCTAAACTTCATATCTTGATTTATAAGTGCAATGGGGATAAGTCTGAATTATGGGCTAGAGATGGTATATGTACTCTTTCTGCTCTTGGTGTTTTTTTTCCCTCGTCATTTTTTGTTCTCTACTCCATTGTATATTGGTATTCAAAAGTATTCTTTCTTTGTTTTAAGCTTTTAAATTTATGGAGATGATCTTATTAGGTGTTAAATAAATAGTTGTAGAGCTTCACTAAAACTATGTACAATCTTATTGAGATTTGGGTGTGATTTTGTACGATTGCTAAAAATTTCATATTTTGTACTTGTTTTATACTTTTCTAGTCGAATTTCTTGCTTGTGGAAGATAAACCAAAAGTCGAATTTCATGTCGTAAAATTTTTTTTCCTCCTTTTTTCTTCCCTTGTAATCTGGCTCTGCCTTTAGTGCTATCCTTGGTGTAGTTTATTGTTTCAATACAGGGAACCAATTTCATCAGAATCATCTTAAAGGATTAAAGTGGCTTCCTTTTGTAACTGGGTAAGCCAATGTTACTTCCTGAATTCAATTTGGAGTTCTTTCGGAATAGATTTCCTTCCCTTACATCACTTAGCTTCTAGTTGCATCTTCTTGGCTTTCTGCATCTGACTTTTTTATTGGCAAATTCCTTTGTTTCTATTGTTTGCAAGTGCTAGTGCTGGATTTGGAAGTATGAATGGTGCCTTCATTTTTATTTTTTTTTTGGGTGGGTGTGTAGTACTGTAATATAGTTCTTTGCATAGCTAGTACAAAATAGTTCTTGAACTTCTTACTTTTGGCTTTAATGGGTTCGACATATGATAGGGAAGCTCTATCACCATTTGATGTGGGATGGGAAATAGGGGACAGATGGGATTAGAAAAATAAGAAATGTGACCAAAATAAAAATCTAATCTACTCATATAAGCAATTCATCAAATAAGTGTATCACATAATTAAATGAATAACATCCCGTGATTTCTAGCAATCCAAGTAAAATTATAATATTCCTTAAATAAGACTCATAAGCTTATTAGGTGTTATATTGAATCATCTAAGCTGAATAATCTTTTGGGTTGAATATGTTAATTTCTTATTCCATATGTTTGAGTCTCTCAATTGTTGAGTTAGCAATGAAAATTTGAAAATTGAAAAACTCAATGCAATTATTTTAGGTGCTTATCATAGATAAGAATTTCACTTTTTACACTTCATTGTCTGATGTTAAATTTAATAAGTATGAACCTGCATTAGCTTTGTTCTCTCGAAGATTTATAAAAGAGTGCTATTTGACTTAGATGTAAGAAAATTGAAAAGCAGAGTTGCTTGATTGAATAGCTTCATATTTTACACAGAAACTCAATTTTCATTGCCATATGTAGGTCAAAAGAGCATGAACATTGAACATTTAGCTAACTTATACTAATTAATTAACACAACTATAAGTTCTTACTTCTTGGTACCTAGCAACATCCTTCCATAAGAGTGAAACTCCCATTGATTTCATATATACAAAATAGATAACTTACAAAGACAATATTTGACAATCACAAGAAAAACACCAATTCACTCCAATAAACAACATAACAAATGCGTGGTCTATATTGCAAGTCTTTTTACGATTTTAATTAAAAGAGAAAATATGAAGGACATATTATATATAATTGAATGTTATCCTTAAAAATTAGACAAAATAACACTAATGTAGCTAACTAAACCAATCATCGTAATAATCTGTTATTCTTTATTTAATTATGTCCATTGATGCTAATTTAATCAAGAACACTGAATATTTGAGTATTTTTATGTTCAACAACTTCGGCTAAGTTTGAAAAGATCATATTAATTATTAATATAAATAAATAAGCCTACAAGGTACATATTACATGTATGTGTAGTTGCATTAAATACATATGTAATAAAGATCATAAAGCTCAGGGCCATTAATTAAACATTGCCAAACCAATATCCCAGTGATGGTTTTATTACTAATATTAGCATTAAAAGATCTGCAAACTTTATTTGGCCAAAACAAATGCTTCCTTGTTGCCTCCTTGATCTTGTCCTGCCTGGTGATTCCTGAATGTTCTTCTCATTCTGATACGCTGAGTCGTTTGCTGATTATAAATGCAAATCACCTTAAATTTTCTTAGTCTTGTTCTTCATGTGAAATTCTACCTAATGCCTATCCTTTTAGCTGGTTTAAATTCTTCTTTTTTTCTTTGAATTGTTGATTTGTAATGTTCTTCTCATTCGCACATGTGGCATTCTACAGTCATGCAATGCCATTTCTTGTTATGGCAGTAGCATTCTTGGTCATGGCATCACAAGCAGATGCTCTTGAATTGCTTTGTTTGATTTTTGTTTCTGATATTTTTTTGGCATTGTGGGATGCTATTTCTCGTGTGATTTTCTGTTTTTGTTGTTATTGGATTCAGGGATAGTATGCATCAGTGCACGAATGAAGATGATGTAATAAAGTGCTTTTGATAAATTGCCTGGCCAGTTTACTTCACAAACCAACCATTAATGAGCAAATCCTTCTAATCACTCTTGTGCACATTAAAATAAATTCAATTTTAATATGTACACAAAAATAAATAACTCTGAAGTATATTATTTGATAATCACAAAAACAACTGTTCACTCCAGTAAATCTCATAACAAACAAGTGGTCTATATTGCAAGTTTTTATAGAGAAAATACGAAGGACATACAATTGATTTTGGACATGCAATTGATTTTTTCTATGATAAAAAACTCTAAATAAATTCATATACGTATGGCAGTACTCCTTACAAATTCATTTGTTTCTTCTTTTCCTTTAATCAAGTGCTAATTACAGCCTTGATATTTCATTTTGTTTTGGTCAATTTTCTGTAGGGCTGTGTTGTGTGAAATTAATTACAAAACAATCTTTAACGAAGTCTTATGAAAATAGCATATTATAGCTACAAAGTTGGAATTCCTGATGAAGCAACTATTCTTCAGATTGTGTATTGTGTTACCGTTGAGCTCTTATGTCAATTATGACCAGACGACGCCTTGGCTAACTGTGAGTAATATGCGAACATAAGAGCTGCAAATGAGCTATGTACTGTTTTTATATGACAAGTTATGTACTCTGTTTTTATGGTCTTTCTCTCTATAACTATTTTTATATGACAAGTTATGTACTCTGTTTTTATGGTCTTTCTCTCTATAGTTCTCTCTATAGTTTTTGCTTTTGTTTTTGTTTTAATATAGCCCAAATGTTCTTTCCTCACTTAATATTAGAAAAATCCCGACTCCCAAGTGGTTCTGTCTGCCGTTGGATAAACTGTAATGTGAATTTCTATATAATGGGTATGATAATCCTTGTAGTTAGTTTGAGATTGTTGATATAGATATGATGTTTAGTCTCCAAAATTCAGATGATGATAATCTTGTGAGTACTTTTGTTTTCTTTTGTGTTGGTGTTGGGATTTTAATTTTGTACCCAATGTTAAGGACAATATGAATCTATTTTAAGTAACACGATGCAAGTTCATGTTCAAGAATCCATTTAATGAAGCATTCCAGTGTTTAATAATGAGGAATTGGTTTAAGATTAATACCAAGAATTTTAAGTAACATGTGGTGTATTCTAGTGAGATCCTCCAGCTCAGATTTCTATCTCAAACAGAACGTTTCAAATTTCTCCGACATGGTTCTTCTTGTCTCTACTCTGCGATACAATCAATTACTTATTGTAAATCTTTCTCCCAGTCTTTTTTGCGATACTGTTGACTTCCATATAACTATTTAGATACCACGACAAAATCCAATCTAACCCCAAACATTTCTCCACTTCACCTCCCTCCATTTCCCCAGAAAATCAACAAACACTTCGCTTAAAAATAAACACACTCAAAATACCTGGCTACCTACCCAGATGGTGAAATCAAGAATTCTTCCAATGGCAATGCCATTTCTTGTCATGGAAACAAGTAAGAAAGAGATAGCCATTATACATTACGCATTCATACTCAATAAGAAATTAATTCATTAAAAATATTTCCTTTTCTGTCATATTGATGTGTTAATATGAAGATTCGTTGCAATTATGACAGTTTTGATGAATTCAAATATTCAGTAACTGATAAAATTATATTTATCGATTAATATTAATAGCGATGGCACATAAACAATTAAATTAAAGATTACAAATAATTTTGTAACACGGCCTAGCCCTCATGTGTTTAATTAGCACCTAAAAAAACAACAACATCAGAAGAACATTATAACATTATTGATGATGAGTTAGATTGTTCTGGAGGAGATTTTAAGTTAAGGCCACTAAAGCCGAAATGTAATTCGAGAAATATAATACTTGGTTTGCTTGATGTGCCATTTGTCTATGATGTTTTCTTGGTTTTGTTGTGTAATGCTTCTCTTTAGATGTGCTGTTTATTGTATTTTGATGGGTTTTTTGAGGATGGTTGTATGTATTAGCAACAACCAGGTGCTTTTTTTTATAAATGCAGGTTCTAATTTTGTAAAAGAAATTAATACTCTTGGTTTATTGTTAATAAAAAAGAAAAAGCCTTTTTTCTGTGGCATATATTATGCATTTTAAGAAAAGAAAAATTACATTCCAATTCATGAAAGACATTACTTCTGTTATATTGATGTGTTAATAGAAAGATCTATGTGAATTATAACAATTTTGATGAATCTAAATATTTAATAACTGATAAATTGTATTTATAAATATTAAAACCCGGTGGCACATAAGCACTTAATTCAAGAACTAGCCTATAGTGCATTAATTTAAAGAGTAGAAATATTTAATAAATCATGCTCGGTTTACTATTAATTAATCAAATTTAATTTACTCAAATTACTCCTCTACATGATCAAAGTAATTTCAAATATACAACACAGAAAATGTAAATGACTTTGAAATATAAAATATTTAAAATAATCACCCCACTAACAATTCACCAGTAAGATTATAAATAGTCGAAATAATGATAAGAAGTTAATTACACATTTACACACCATCAGAAATCAATTCATTACTTTCTAGCGCTTTTATTTAAAAAGCGCAGTCTAATTTTTTAATTAAAAAAAAATCGAAAACCGATTACATGATAAAAACTCGCCGACACGGAACCTTATTAATTTAAAATAGTTTTCAACTAAGATTTGAAATTAAATTCACAAACACACCCAACTAAAAAAGAAAAATTCTAATAATAAAACATTTCAGTCATCAAAAACCCATATACCATCGATTCGAACATATATGTAACCCTAACCCGTTATTGAGGACAAATACCCAATAAAATATTTTGCATAAGAAATTATGTAAAGGACAAATATATGTAACCGTACCGCGGAAAAGACAAATATAAGAAACTGAAGTTTCAACAGCTGGGAATGAGAAATTAATTAATTAATTAATAGAGTCCTCCTCCTTTGCTAAATAATGCGAGCACATTGTTCCTTTTATTTCGAAAACCCATTAATCACCAACACATAATACACGCCCAATTTAAAAAACAAAAAAAACTAATAATAAAATATTTCAGTCGTCCTCTGTTCGATCACCAAAAACCAATTTACCTGCCTATTCCAACACTCGGTATATGGGTTAACAAGTCCCGATATTGTCCTCCATCCTTTCTGCACTTCTCTGCTATCAACGGACAGCGATAGATAATTAAATGCAAAAGTGAGGAAGGCAGGCCCTTCTCCGGAAAGTATTTGAGCTTGCGACAATCCACGAGTTCCAAGTGAGTGAGGTCTTGAAGATCAACAATTGAAGAAGATAGGCGTTCCAGATTTGGAAAATTAGAAATCGCCAGAGATGTTAGAGAGGCAGGAAGAGGAAGCGTGGTCCTCAATCTTATGTCCTCCGGTGGGAATGACACCATGTCGTCTTCGCATCCGCTGATTGTAAGTTGTCGCAGAGAGGAGAATCTGTG
>MKYO02025636.1:200230-219022 GCA_002013955.2 Citrus medica
GCTCAATCTTAGATATTCGAGTCTGCATGACAACTCGCAGAGCTGCTGTTGTTGGTCTTTCTCTTCCTCCGCCACCAAGGATTGAAGTTTGGGACAGCTGTCAATCGTCAGTCTTTTGAGAGAGCAAATGTCTTGCAGTAATTCGTTATGACTCTTCCATATATATGTCTGCTCTTTCATATCATTTATCTTCAATTCTTCCAATTTTGGCAATCGCGGCTTTAATGGCCCTGCGAGAAACACTTGATTTGATATATCTCTACAAACCACTGAATTCTGTGAGCCGAGATGATCAGTTGCACTTCTCCACACAACCTTTTTACATCCACCAATCTTTAATTTGCAAAGAGCTGGAAGACTGGTAACTGAAACTGACAATTCTTCACATCCTTCAATAACAAGCATCTCCAATGCATGAAGGTGCTCTGGAAATGTTCCTTTCAGTTTAGAACATCTTAAAATGTGAAGCTCTCTCAATTTAGGAAACCCTTCAACTCCTTGACTAGATCCATGGGGAATCCAGTCTTCCCATTCTTGCATGCCTTCAAAACGAAGAGTCTCCAAGCATAGAAAAGGAATTGGAGGATCATTCCCATAGAACTCTGAACCCAACCTCTTTACTCTGCTCATTCCACATACTGCAAGATGCTTTAGAGAGGGTAGTTGGCCGACTGACGGCAGGGCAGTACACATGTCACAATTTTCAAATTTTAGGGTCACCAAATTTGAGAATGAGGAATCTCCCAACCAAGTTGGAAATTTCATACCTCCATAGCCTTTGATACAAAATTGCTCCAGATTTGTATGAGGTTTTAGCATGTCAAGCATGCCCATTTCAGTTTCTGCCTCTCTTGAAGATGAACCATCGGTACTGCAAGTCCAATTAAGCGATAATTCTTTCAGATTCTTCTTTCCATCCATTTGAGCCTCCATAGCATCACCAACGCATTTTACATTCTCTAATTTTGAAATTTTAAGTGTCCTCTTAAGATGAGTCAACGACTTCAGCTCTCTTAACCCGGAACCACTGTCTTTTGCCACAACAAAATTACACAACGTTTGAAGACAAGTCAAATTACCAATTCCTAGTGGCATTTCCTCCAAGGAATCTGTATTTGAATTTTTAAGATGATGCAATTTGATGAGGTTTCCCATTTCTGCACACAACTTCTTCAGTTCCCGACAGTCCTCCAACAAAAGTGTGTGCAAATTGTAAAGCTTGTTCACTGATTCAGGCAGAGTTCTAATTTTAGTTCCAGATAGGTTAAGAAACCTTAAATACCTCAAATCACCTACTGAATTTGGTAGCTCAGAGATGTAATGTCCACGCAAAGAGAAGACCCTCAAGCGTTGGAGTTTGAATAACTTAGGAGGAATGCTACGAGCCAAGAATCCAGGCGGCCAACTATTTGGCAGCCTTACTGGTAGAAAAGTTCGCAAATGCTGGATATTGTACAAGTCTTCAAACCTTTTACTGCCTTCAAAATATTCAGGAATGTATGACAGATGACGAAGATTTCTGGAAAAACTTTGTTGCTTGTTAACCTCTGAGATATACTCCATTCTGAAGTACATTTCCCCAGCAGCCCATTGAGCAAGGTCATTGACGAGGTCGTGCATCACAAATCGTGATATACCGTTGCTTGATTGCTGGAAAAAAGATCTTGCACGTAGCTCTTGAAAGAACTTTCGACCTAGATCTTCACTTGGATTCCCGCTCTCTCCGTGATCCAAGAAACCCACAGCACTCCATAATAAAATTATCTCCTCCTCTTCAAATTCATAATCCTTCGGAAACAACGAGCAGTGTGCAAAGCATTGTTTTAAAATTGGAGGAAGATAATAATAGCTCACTGCAAGAGCTGGTATAATGGGACATCTATCTTCTGGTAATTCCCATATCTTGCTACTGAGCACATCTTCCCACACACCTCTGTCATGTTCTCCACATAAAAGTCCTCCCAGTGTTTTTGCTGCCAAGGGCAAGCCATTGCATTTGATCACTATCTTCTTGCCAATGTCCTCCAATGACTTGTGTGAACTGAAATCTCTTGTCCCCAAAGAGTGCTGAGCAAACACAGACAGACAATCCTCAGTGGACAAGTTTTTCAATTCATAAGCTTGATCCGGCCTCATGATTTTTGCAACCTGTTGATTGCGAGTAGTGACAACAATCTTACTTCCCTGTGCGCCAGCTTCAAACGGACGGCTCATGTCAACCCAGTAATTGTAATTCTCATTCCATACGTCGTCTAAAACAAGCAAAAATTTCTTTTGAGATAACTTCTTCTTCAGCTCCTCTTGAAGCAAATTTAAATCACCGTCATCAATAGGCTGCTTGGTAACGGATCTTAGAATTGTTTTTGTTAGCCCCTTAACGTCGAAATCGTCAGAGACACAAGTCCATGCCTTGAGATCAAAATGATCCTGCACTCGCTTATCATTGTAGACAAGCTGAGCAAGAGTAGTTTTGCCCAGGCCGCCCATACCTATAATAGGAATAACAGAGAATCCACCATCGTTGCTTAAATCATCCCTCAACAGCAGTTCAACAACATCCTTCTTTTCTGTTTCCCTGCCATATACTTTGGCTTCAGTCACTAAAGAGGTTGTCTCTAGCCTTTGACTGGCTTTTTTGGACCCTCCAGCTGAACTTTCTTTCAAATCTAGCAAGTTTTTCTGTGTCACAATTTCTTGAAATCTGCTGTTGATCTCTTTGATTTTGGACATCAAGCCATAATCGAACTGAATCGATTGTGGAGTAAAAGTGGTGCAGCAAGCAGGAATGAGCTTCCGAAACTTACTTGTTCTTGTACGACTGCTACTGGGTTGATCATGAGCAGCAGCTGGTTCTCCATTCCCAAGCAGCAACCTCCTCCGGAAAGCCTCAGTTTGAAACTCATCCAACAAGTCTTCAACATCATAAGCCAAGTTCTGAAGCTTGCCAAGCCACTTCTTCACAAAATGATTAGTTGTCTTCTTCTCCCCAGCATCATCAAGCACCGCCTTGATCATCTCCAACATATTCGCCCACCTCATCAGATCGGCCTCGATCTCCTTTTGGCGTGCAAAAAACAGAACCCCCTCTGAAGCTAACTTATTGATCAGCAAATCAACGGACGCCGTAAGGATTGCCTCTCCGATGATCGACATTTTTTTTCTTTTTTTGGGCAAAGGAAGAAAGGAGCAGAATTATGAGTTATGGAAAGCAGAATCAGAAAATTGAACAGTAAGCTTGGAGAGTCGAGCAAAGTGCATGTAACAAGTCTTCCACTTGTTGCTTATTCCAGGAAAGTGAAAATAAAAGCAGAGCCCACCACCCATTAATAATTTAGCAAGTCACCAATCACCAGTGACCACCACTAGTTATTAGAATCAATAAATATAAAATCGTATATCAAAAAATAAATAAATAAATATAAAATCGGACTTTGATATTTGTATGGTCAACAACATTAATCCAGCGTCCGGGTAAATGCTGAATAAAGAGGAAAATAGAATGCATCTGCTACGAACCTTCGCTTTACAAATCTTCAAACTTATAAACCAAGTTAAATCAACACGTTCTCTCTCCCTCTCCTTTTGCCATATAATTACTTCATTTATTGAATTAATTTCAATGCTAAGACAAAGACTTAAAAGTACATAATTTTTTATAATCACAATGGTAATTCCTACCATCATGGTACATTACTGTCGTGTCAAATATAACAAAATTTTAGCTGAACATAAATTCGACTCATTTATTAAATATATATATATATATATATACTTAATAAAATAACAAGTCGATTAATATGTTATAAATGATATACACGAAATAATTCTAATGTGAAAACAAAAAAATTATCGGTGGCGGTGGGGGCTGCCTGTGGCTTTTGCTTCCACTTTATGCATCAATAATTTAGCAAGCTTCAGGCGCTTGTGCTTGTCTGCTTGACGAACTGGACATGGGTGGACCAAGCATCGTTGAATAATTGGAAAAAATGAAATATTCTTTTGTGGGACAGAAAACGCGTTCACTCATCCAATTTTTTTTTTTATGGACCGATAACAAATAATAAAATATTTTTGTATGGGACCGATAATAAATAATAAAATATTTTTTGTGGGATCGATTAAAAATAGTAAAATAAAGAATAAAAAATAAAAAAAAGGATAGTGTGCAATTTTTCTTTTAATAATTTGGCAGTTCACCAATCACCAGTCACCAGTCACCACCACTTGTTACCAGTAAAAACGCACCTCCACATTTGTAGGTCAATCAAATTAATCCAGTTGTCCGGGTAAATGCTGAATAAAGTAGAGAATGGGATGTATACCTTCCCTTTACAAATCTTCAAACTGATAAGCCAGAGGCAGCCCCCCACCACCATCAATAAAGTTTCACATGCTTGTGCTTGTCTGCTTGACGAACCGGACATCCGTGGACCAGGCGGCACCATTGAATAATTGGAAAAAAATGAAAAATAAAAATCAGTGTCCAGCAAAAATAAAATTAATTAGAGTTCACATATTTACATGTGTCTAATTTTAATTCAGAGATAAACTAATTAATGCTCAAATTTTTCTAAATGATTGATTAATGATATTAATTATTGATAATTATAAAATTTCTAAGAAGCGACGATTAATACGTTAGGGATACGTATTAACTTTAGAGAGTGAGTCCTCCAATTTTACTTCTTATTTGTCCAATTACCTTTCATTCATATGCAAGCATGTTTAATATCTCATTTTACCTAATTTGCCCCGGAAGAAAATAAATTTGATTTTAATTTTATCTATTATTCATCATTTTTTATCATCCTATCATTGAGAAGGATATATTCATAATTTAAAGTGAATAATTTAGGAGAAAAGATAATTATATCTCAATTTTAGGTTTTAAATAAAAATTTTGTTGATTTTATTATACATGCCATCAATGATATGTCATAGATCAATATATTAATTTATTTATTATAGAAATATAATAATTATAAATTAAAAATAAATTTACTATTAAAACAAATGAAATTTATTAATAAAAAAAGGAGTTATATGTATTTTTCAATATACATATATAAAACATTAGGGTATCATTGTCCATTTAAACCCTGCACAAAAGGGGAAAGAAAAAGTAGAGCCCACTACAAATATAAAATCGGTGGAGCTCTTGATCATGCCTTTGCTTTACATATTAAGGCTCCGTTTGGTACAGCTTATTAAATAGAGCTTATAACAATAGAGCTTATAGCACTAGAGCTTATACCAATAGAGCTTTTGGATAAAAAGTCATTGGGTGTTTGGTTGTCAATAAAAAAAAGTATTTTTGAACCATTAAATTGTGTAATTTTTTTTATATTATATATTTTTAGAAAAGTTCTATAACCTCTACTCCCAAAAGCTCAAATTTTTGGCTTTTGCTAGTAGAGGTAAATCGGCTTATTTAAGCTAAAAAAAACTCTACTAAAAAAATAACCAAACACCATAAAAAATTTTAAAAAGTGCTTATACAATTAAATAAGCACTTATACCTCTTAATAAGCCATACCAAACAGGCACTAAATTAAATATGCCAAGAATCTTGCCTTTGCTTAACATGATTATTCAAAACACAATAAAAGTATTTTTACACTGTAAAATCTTGATTAAATAATAAAATCATCCGATCTTGAAATAAGTTAGTGTACTAAATTAATAATTTCACTATATATATACACACACTCATCCCTTTAAGGCCCTATGAAAAATAAATTGATAAAAAATTATTAATAAATAAAATATAAAATTCATAACATCAAGTAGAGTTTTTCTTACAACTTCGATTATTTGAACTCAACTCTTAATAAAATATGCATATAAATTTTTTTTTTATTTGTTCCTAAATTGAACTGAGACTCGTCCTTACTTTTGTACAGCGCATGCACTAAATTTGGTACATTTTTCTTCTCCCATAATTTCTCAAGCAAACTGCTAATTAGATTATACGTGTATTTCTCACCATTATCTTCATTAATTTAAACCTTCCCCCATTAATTTGAGATTCGAATTTCACTTACCGTATCGGCACAGCTTGTGCTCATAACAATTGTTAGGCGGACTGCAATTTCACGGCTTAGTTTGATGCTTAATTGACTCGCAGGATGATCAGTATCAATTTTTTGGGATTCCTCGTATTGAAAACTTTGAAAAGAAGAATAACAAATAAAAATCAGATCTGATCAACTCAAATACTTAGATATAGGAGAAGGGACCACCAATAGTATAGGCCACCCACACAAACAACTTATGCAAATGGGCCACACACAAACATAGAGTAAACTAAGAGATAAACAAACACATAAGCGGAACAACTTGACAAACTTAGATGTATTATGATGTTAGACCTTTGTTCTTGAAGCATCCTCTCCACTTCCTTTTGTGATGCTTTAATCTACACATCATCAAAGACACAAAATTAGTATAAACAATATACAGACAATAGTTGGTTGATATATGATGATTTAAAGATTAAAGAATGATAAAACTACACAGAGATTTGTACAATAAAGTCATAAATTAAACAAAAGATAAAAAATTTTCAAGTAAGCTGAAAGTAGATGTATGAATTCCTACACCTTCTGAAACTATTTTATATGTAGTATACATATGGTCATTAAATTCTTAGAAAAATGAGCTTCAATATGCAAAAATACAAACTTTCTTATCAAGCAAAACTTCAATTTTCTATGAAGAAAAGAAAAGCAAGAAAAATACCAACAATGTCATTACAGTGACCAGTGAAATGCCAAACTGTCCACGCATGAAAGAATAACAAGTGTAACAACAAATATAATAGATAATCAAGCTGACCTCAGAAACCAATGCCTTGGAACTCCAGACAAAGGCTCCCTGAAAATGATCAGGAAAGTTCACTAGGTCACATTCAGAACATAAGTGAACCAATTTTGATATGCATTAATTGAGTGAAAATCTTCTATGCTAAGATGCTTGCCACTTAATTTTTCAACCATTCATTAGAAATGAACATACTGAAGCACTCCATTTGTGGAGCACCAACCAACATCATATTTTGGAGCACAAAGATGAGATGGTGGAAAAGGAAACTGAAAGAACATTCACAACATATCTCATGACTACTGTAAAAAACTCAAAAGTAAAGAACATACCGCTCCATATGCTGCATGCTGCTCCAAATGATCAGAAGTCACAACCCAAACTTTGGGACATCCATCCTCTCTCAAAGCTACTATCTGTCACACAAACATGATTCCAGCCTGCTAATCAGAAAACAGCAGTAAAATCACACTTCATACCAGCCTAATGATATACAAACAGAAGGCATAGCATAATAATTCCCACAGTACCACGTTACGATTTGACTTTTTCTAACGACATAAGAAAAAAATAACTTTGGCAAAATATAAGCACAAAAGGTTACTCTTTTGGGTGATTGCTGACCTTTTTCTTTTAAGTGTAATTTAAAAGTGTTCCAGGAATCAATAGGAAGAACTTAAACGAATATTCTGATTGAACGCCAATAAATTTATACAAAATTTCTACCTCAATATGCAATGTGAGCAACAGAGAGTCAAGTGAGATCCAATCAAAGAAAAAAAAAATTGATCTGGGGAAAAGGCTTTATGGTAAAGGACAAAATACAAAAGGAATCATTACCATTATGCATAGAAGCGGAGATCAAAATCATTTATCCCATAAAATCAATTTTCGACAGGATTAATGGACGTAGTGGTTATATACTCCGCAGGTTTTAAACTAAAAAATTCTATCATTTACGTTGTGAAGCAGGAAGTCTAAGATTTTATTTTATTTTATTTATTTATTATTATTATTTTTTACCTCTTTTTCAATCCATGCATCAGCACACGTTTCTCCAGAGAAGACTACATCAACGCTGCACCATTATGAACACTTAATATCACAGGTTTCAAACAAAGTATAAATTGCAAGGAAATTTCAGTTAAGTAGAACATAAAAAAATTCAATAGTTAACCAGCACTAATTAACCCACTTCTTGGGGTTAATAACATAGATAGATACATGGCCTCCTCTGCTTTTCTTGCCAAGAGAAGCTTCTAACAATTATAAGGTAATTTTTTTTTCCTAGTTTATACCAAAATCATAAAAAATTTAATCTGTTGAGTAATTATTATACATGAATAGATAGAAATAGGTGGAAAATAATACTTGATATCTAACAAGTTCATTTTACCATCAGAAGCCCAATTCATGAATTTCCAGTCAAGAGTACAGAGATAAAGTCAGATTTAGATAAATTGTGGAAAAGTAAAAGTAGCAAATCACGACTGAGCCCCATTCAATCTGACCACCCAATATGCACAGCAGGATCATGGAACCTTTTATGTGTCCAAAAATACCACCAACAAGAAATGTGTATATGTACAAAATTACCACCAACAAGAAATGTGTATATGTAACATATGTATACTAAGTGGATACAAAGGACATTTTGCAGTAGGATATCAAAGAAAACAAACAATTCTGCAGACAGAATTGAAACTCAAGAATAAAAGAGTTAGAAAATGATGGAAGCATGGTTTAGGTTCACAAATAATACCCAATAAATTCTTCCTTGTGTGTTGGCAGTCCAGACATCAAGGCGTCAAACACAGCGACCACTTTCACCTCTGTAAATATTTCAGAAATCATAAAATGTGGTTGCAACATCAACAGAAAGAAAACAATTAACAACCAAGTATTAGGATTACAATTTGAGTCGAATTTGAGTCAACAACATATCCTATAATTTAAAGGTTGCAACATGCATGTATGAAAACTAATAGTTGCACCTTTTTCTTTTCTTTTTTTTTTTAAAAAAAAATCTTTACATTTCTTTAACTTATGGCTTCAGTGCTGTTAAATTTCTGGTTGGAAAAATAAGAGGAGAAAGACCATATGGTCAAATCTAGAAAATCCATCTGTCTTTGCTTCATTTTGTTCATCTACTAACACTTTATTTGACAATTTGACACAGTTAACTTTTAACTTGAGACTACTACGAAACATTAAAGCAATCATAGATCTTTGGGGATAACCTCCAAAGAAGAAACTTTGATAGCAAAACTTAATAAAGTAGGAAACTAAGCATAGGGAACAGTTCCTTCCAAAGAAAACAAAAAAAAGTATTGGGAGCAGTGTTTAATTTTCAAGATATCACTTCTTGAAGACACCTACTATTAAAGTATATCCAATCACAAGTTAAGCAGCAGAAATATATCTGTCAATTATGGTATTTTATACATCATTTTGTTATAGCCAAGCAAGGCTGCATCACATTTAATCGGTTGCAACATACAGAGAAGCCTCTTATAGAATAAAACAGAGATAAAAAATACAAACCTCTTATCATACTAAATTCCACAAGTTCCTCAATTAGCTTCTGACGAGCAACATCCAACCTTCCTTTAATAAAATGTTTCTTCAGCTTTGGCCAATAGCCACAAACATTATACCCATCAACAAGTAAGACAGGAACAGCATTATCTATACCCTGGTTTGTACTGTAAATAAAAGAGAAAATTCCTTTAATAGAAGGTTAAGAGGGGATCAATGAAACAACAAACAAGGCAAATAAAAGAAAAGTCAAGAGTATATTACTAGTAAAGGGTTGTGGTAGGATCACGGTAAAGCTCTGTATCTTCTGGCAATTCCTCCTTCTCAACCTTTTTCCTGCGGTAACTAGTAGAAGGCCTAGGCGTGCTAGACTTGCTCCTTTGAAACTCCTACAAAGGCAAACTTAAATAAGATGAAAGATAAAAACTGATGCTGGTTTTAGATATGTCAATATAAAACCAACCTTCCATAATCTCAAGAACTGCAAATTTTGCTTCACATTAGATGTAATTCTTGGAGGTGTTGGCTCTGAATCCTATTGGTAGAAAAGCCAGTTAGAGGCCAGGAAAAAAAAAAAAAAGGAGAGAGATAAAAGTATTTACAAATATAAAGAAAAAAATTTATGGATCAAACACTGCTCCTACTCTGGAACATACATTAATTTGCCACAAAATTAAAAAAAGGCCTTTAAACCAAGCATTGTAATCCCCATTTTCTATTGCTACAGAACTTGATTAAGAGAAGCAGAAAATAACACCCTATTTTTGGCTCCTCAAGAACACATACTTACTCTTACTCATTTTGTGTTCCCACTAACAAGGCTGATATGATCGTGTAAGGCACTTTCTGGGTCAGAAATCTACCTCTACAGGCATCAGCAATCACTAAAAGTATAATGATCAGTTTCAGCTTCTATATATTTGCTTACAATTGTAAACCACCTGATAAACAATTTTGCACCACATATTATTATGATTATTCAATAAGAATATATTAAATAAACTAAAACGGTCATCAAGAGCAGCCAACAACTGAAGACTGTTGATATATAAGAAAAATGAAAAATTAAGACACCCATATGAGATAAAAAAACAATACATATAACTAAAATTAACTACTTCGGCGCATCCAAAACTTATTGAACTACATCACACAAACCCTTTAAAGGAGAGTCTATGATACGCTAAATTCAATTCATTAAAAAAAAAAAACTAAAATGGACCAACTTTGCCATCAAACAAGAGAAGATTGTGAATTCAAACAAAAAAAGGTGGAAAGAACCTTAGAAGAAGAAGAAGAGGATCGGGACTTTTTGTTGCTCTTTGCCATTACAATAACAATCTTGAATGAAGATGAAGGTAAATAAGAATGCCCAAAGCCACCAAATGGTAATGTAGCTGTTTTCATGGCCACTTGCTCTGCTTACTTGCTTCCGCTTCTTATTCCTGTTTCATTTACTTCTTCGGCTTCTATCATTTCAATCGACCTACTCCAGTAAAGGTTGATGCTTTCATATGTCGTTGGGTTTGTTCTTCGGGCCATGAAATGGGATTGTGGGTATCGTTGGGACAACTGTCCCAGTTGTAAAACAACTCGCTCGCTAATCGCTATGCTTGGACTTTCAGGTAAAAGATAAATCGTTTTGTCGTTGGTAAATGAAACTTAGAAACGACATTTAGCATAAACGACAAGACGTTCAATTGACTGGAACTGCAGGCGGTTTCACTTTCGTATGTTGGGCTGGGCTAATTGTGTTTGGGAGGAAGACGAGTAGTTGATGGTTAGGAATTTTAAGCTAGTGATGGCCAGTTAAAAAATAAAAATAATAAAATAATAAAATAATTGGTGTCGTTTGGTTTTGTAAATATATTAAGCTAACATATCAAAACTTGGCAAATTTGCTGTGAGTGATGAACGAATCGATAAGCTCTACTCCTTCACTCTCAAGCACGCTCCTTGTCTCTCCAATAATCGCTGAATTAATTGAACCCTAACCCGAAGCCTCTCACAACTCTACATTACAAATCAGTCTAAGCCTCAAAAAGTTCCTTAATTGAGAAAAACCCCAAGCCCTTACCGCCTCACAGTTGACCCTAAGCCACCAAACTCGACAATCATCACTCAATATTGTTGCAAGCTACTGGCCGCTCGTGAAGCACCAGTTCCTTACTCTATAGCCATCGCTCAACCGCTGCCATTTCCAGTTAATTATTCGGTTGAATTAGGGTTCTGACATTTGGGGATTTTTTGTTAATCGTGGAATTATGAAGTAATGATGATGACGACGAAGATGTGGTGGTTGACGACGTTGATATTGAGGCACTGGAGAAAAAAAGCTTTGGCTGTGTATCTTGTTCAATTTCCCTCGAATTGATCACTAAACATGGGGATATCGTCGGCCGAGCTTCAATGCAGTCGCAAATTTCATTTGGGTAGCTGATTTTTTTTTGGTTTAATTTGTTTAGAGTTTAATTGTTAAGATCTAGGCTTAATTTTGATGTTCATTTTTATGATTAAATGACACGAGTATGCTTAAATTTTATTTTTCTTCAAATTTATGTTTTGATGTACGTTTTGTTAGCAAAAAGATAAAAATAGTAGAAAATGTCGGAATTATTGTTATAAAGATGATGTCTTAGTCTGATATTGGGAAAATACCATTATACATATTGCCATCATATTCATGGGAGACCAAAATGAGAATGATGGCAGACTATGCATTGCTCACAACTAATTTAAAACTCATTGTTTCTATTGTTTGTGTTTTAGTAACTTTGGGGGCATTCCAACTATAATTAATAAGCTATAAACTTGTTTAGGAATTACTAATCAACTTGCTAGAAAGAGTTGCAAACTCATTACCTTTCTCTTATAACTTTTACAGATCATCTGTGTAGAAGAACTACAAGGAGTTGAAGACTTTAAACCCGAAACTTCATATCTTGATTTATAAGTGCAATGGGGATAAGTCTGAATTATGGGCTAGAGATGGTATATGTACTCTTTCTACTCCATTGTATGTTTGTATTCAAAAGTATTCTTTCTTTGTTTTAAGCTTTTAAATTTATGGAGATGATCTTCTTAGGTGTTAAATAAATAGTTGTAGAGCTTTACTAAAACTATGTACAATCTTATTGAGATTTGGGTGTGATTTTGTAAGATTGCTAAAAATTTCATATTTTGTACTTATTTTATACTTTTCTAGTCGAATTTCTTGATTGTGGAAGATAAAACAAAAGTCCAATTTCATGTTGTAAAATTTTTTTTCCTCCCTTTTTTCTTCCCTTGTAATATGGCTCTGCCTTTAGTGCCATCCTTGGTGCAGTTTATTGTTTCAATACAGGGAACCAATTTCATCAGAATCATCTTAAAGCATTAAAGTGGCTTCCTTTTGTAACTGGGTAAGTCAATTTTACTTCCTGAATTCAATTTGGAGTTCTTTCGGAATAGATTTTCTTCCCTTACATCACTTAGCTTCTAGTTGCATCTTCTTGGCTTTCTCCAGCTGACTTTTTTTTTTGGCAAATTCCTTTGTTTCTATTGTTTTCAAGTGCTAGTGCTGGATTTGGAATTATGATTGGTGCCTTCATTTTTTTTTTAATTTTTTTGGGTGGGTGTGTAGTACTGTAATATAGTTCTTTGTATAGCCAGTACAAAATAGCTCTTTAACTTCTTACTTTTGGCTTTAATGGGTTTGACAAATAATAGGGAAGCTCTATCACCATTTGACGTGGGACGAGAAATAGGGGACAAATGAGATTAGAAAAATAAGAAATATGACCAAAATAAAAATCTAATCTACTCATAAAACCAATTCATCAAACAAGTGTATCACATAATTAAATGAATAACATCTCGTGATTTCTAGCAATCCAAGTAAAATTATAATATTCCTTAAATAAGACTCATAAGCTTATTAGGTGCTATATTGAATCATCTAAGTTGAATAATCTTTTGGGTTGAATATGTTAATTTCTTATTCCATATGTTTCAGTCTCTCAATTATTGAATTAGCAATGAAAATTTGAAAATTGAAAAACTCAATGCAATTATTTTAGGTGCTTATCTTAGATAAGAATTTCACTTTTTACACTTCATTGTCTGATGTTAAATTTAATAAGTATGAACCTGCATTAGCTTTGTTCTCTCGAAGATTTATAAAAGAGTGCTATTTGACTTAGATGTAAGAAAATTGAAAAGCAGAGTTGCTTGATTGAAGAGCTTCATATTTTACATAGAAACTCAATTTTCATTGACATATGTAGCTCAAAAGAGCATGAACATTGAACATTCAGCTAACTTATACTAATTAATTAACACAACTATCAGTTCTTACTTCTTGGTACCTAGCAACATCCTTCCATAAGAGTGAAACTCCCATTGATTTCATATATACAAAATAGATAACTTACAAAGACAATATTTGACAATCACAACAAAAACATCAATTCACTCCAATAAACAACATAACAAATGCATGGTCTATATTGCAAGTCTTTTTACGATTTTAATTAAAAGAGAAAATATGAAGGACATATTATATATAATTGAATGTTATCCTTGATAATTAGACAAAATAACACTAATGTAGCTAACTAAACCAATCATCGTAATAATCTGTTATTCTTTATTTAATTATGTCCATTGATGCTAATTTAATCAAGAACACTGAATATTTGAGTATTTTTATGTTCAACAACTTCGGCTAAGTTTGAAAAGATCATATTAATTATTAATATAAATAAATAAGCCTACAAGGTACATATTACATGTATGTGTAGTTGCAATAAATACATATGTAATAAAGATCATAAAGCTCAGGGCCATTAATTCAACATTGCCAAACCAATATCCCAATAATGGTTTGATTACTAATCTTAGCATTAAAAGATCTGCAAACTTTATTTGGCCAAAACAAATGCTTCCTTGTTGCCTCCTTGATCTTGTCCTGCCTGGTGATTCCTGAATGTTCTTGTCATTTTGATATGCTGAGTCGTTTGCTGATTATAAATGCAAATCACCTTAAATTTTCTTAGTCTTGTTCTTCAAGTGAAATTCTACCTAATGCCTATCCGTTTAGCTGGTTTAAATTCTTCTTTTTTCTTTGAATTGTTGATTTGTAATGTTCTTCTCATTCGCACATGTGGCATTCTACAGTCATGCAATGCCATTTCTTGTTATGGCAGTAGCATTCTTGGTCATGGCATCACAAGCAAATGCTTTTGAATTGCTTTGTTTGATTTTTGTTTCTGATATCTTTTTGGCATTGTGCGATGCTGTTTCTCTTTTGATTTTCTGTTTTTGTTGTTATTGGATTCATCAGTGTGCGTATGAAGATGATGTAATAAAGTGCTTTTGATAAATTGCCTGGTCAGTTTCCTTCACAAACCAACCATTAATGAGCAAATCCTTCCAATGACTCTTGTGCACATTAAAATAAATTCAATTTTAATATGTACACAAAAATAAATAACTCTGAAGTATATTATTTGATAATCACAAAAACAAAAATTCACTCCAGTAAATCTCATAACAAACACGTGGTCTATATTGCAAGTTTTTATAGAGAAAATACGAAGGACATACAATTGATTTTGGACATACAATTGATTTTTTCTATGATAAAGAACTCTAAACAAATTCATATCCGTATCGCAGTACTCCTTACAAATTCATTTGTTTCTTCTTTTCCTTTGATCAAGTGCTGATTACAGCCTTGATATTTCATTTTGTTTCAGTCAATTTTCTGTAGGGTTGTGTTGTGTGAAATTAATTACAAAACAATCTTTAACGAAGTCTTATGAAAATAGCATAATATAGCTACAAAGTTGGACTTCCTGATCAAGCAACAATTCTTCAGATTATATATTGTGTTACCGTTGAGCTCTTATGTCAATTATGACTAGACTGTGCCTTGGCTAACTGTGAGTAATCTAAGAACATAAGAGCTGCAAATGGGCTATGTACTATTTTTATATGACAAGTTATGTACTCTGTTTTTATGGTCTTTCTAACTGTAGTTCTCTCTGTAGTTGTTTTTTTTTTTTCAATACAACCCAAATATTCTTTCCTCATTTAATATTGGAGAAATCCCGACTCCTAAGTGGTTCTGTCTGCAGTTGTTGGATAAACTGTAGTGTGAATTTCTATATAATGGGTATGATAATTCTCGTTGTTAGTTTGGGATTGTTGATATAGATATGATGTTTAGTCTCCAAAATTCAGATGACGATAATCTTGTGAGTACTTTTGTCATATTTTCTTTTGTGTTGGTGTTGGGATCTTAATTATGTACCCAATGTTAAGGACAATATGAACCTATTTTAAGTAACATGATGCAAGTTCATGTTCAAGAATCCATTTAATGAAACATTCCAGTGTTTAATAATGAGTAATTGGTTTAAGATTAATACCAAGAGTTTTAAGTAACATGTGGCGTATTCTAGTGAGATCCTCCAGCTCAGATTTCTAACTCAAACAGAACATTTCAAATTTCTCCAGAACGGTTCTTCTTGTCTCTACACTGTGATACAATTAAATAGAACTATTCAGATACCGCGACAAAATCCAATCTAACCCCATATATTTCTCCACTTCACTTCCCTCCATTTCCCCAGAAAATCAACGAACACTTCGCTTCAAAATAAACACACTCAAAATACCTGGCTGCCTACCCAGATGGCGAAATCAAGAATTCTTCCAATGGCAACGCCATTTCTTGTCATGGAAACAACATTGATGATCATGGCATCACAAGCAAATGCGCTGATGCCATATGCAAGATCACCTCTCTTTCACAAGATGTTCCCAATGATAGAAGATCATTTTAACGTTCTTGAACAAGGCTCTCTAACATCCCAAAAGGAGCTGATGATGATCAATATTTGCAAATATCAAAAGCGATGGGACAGAAGCAATTAATTCAAGAACTTGCTTAAAGTGTATCAGATTAGAGAGTATAAATAATTATGTACTGCAGCCTTCAAGTGCTTAATCGGCAATCAAAAACCACTTTACAAAACCATTAAAAGAACATTATAACATTATTGCTGATGACGCAGTTGGTAATTCTTCTGGTGAAGATATTAAGGCCACCATAACTTAAAATTAATTTAGGCCACTAAAGCTTAAAAGTAATTCTGGTGGTGACCGTATTGTGCTTTGTTGGTGTTGTGGGGGATATTGTTTCTCGTTTGATTTTTATGTTTTTGTTGTTATCGGATTTTATTATTAAGTGATTTTCATAAATCATGGTCGGAATGAACCTCACATTACTATTTTATTGTACCCGGTCGAAATAATTTCAATCTCGTTATACATAACCTTACAGAAAAATGAAGTTAATTTCAACAACTAAGAAAGAGATAGCCATTATACATCACACATTGATACTCAATAAGAAATTAATTCATTAAAAATATTCCCTTTTCTGTCATATTGATGTGTTAATATGAAGATTCGTTGCAATTATGACAGTTTTGATGAATTCAAATATTCAGTAACTGATAAAATTATATTTATCGATTAATATTAATAGCGATGGCACATAAACAATTAAATTAAAGATTACAGATAATTTTGTAACACGGCCTAGCCCTCATGTGTTCTAGAGTAACTGATAATTTTGTAATCACTATGTTAAACAAGAGCATCAAAAGAACATTATAACGTTATTGCTAATGAGGCAGATTGTTATGGAGGAGATTTTAAGTTAAGGCCACTAAAGCCGAAATGTAATTAGAGAAATATAATACTTGGTGTTGTAATGTTCTTCTCGTTTTTTATATTGTGTGGCATGTTCTTGTTTTCTTTTGATTTTCTGTTTTTGTTGTTATAGGATTTAATGACGATGTACATGTACGAAGATTATATAATAAAATGCTTTTGATAAATTGTGGTGGGTTTAATTTACTTGATCAATTGATATTGGGTAGCATTGTTGTTATACAAACACAACAAAAGAAGAACACTAACGTACTAATTAATTACTAAGAAGAACATTACCAATTTTTGTCGAAGTCTGATGAAGAGAAATATTACACATATGCAACCGTACAGCTAAATAAAAGAAACTGAAATTTATTTCAACAGCTAAACATGAGATACGCATAAGAAATTAATCCGTTAATTAATTTTTTTTTTTGAGAAGCGTTAATTAATTAATTAATACACATATGTCCCTCGCTGCTAAAATAATGCGAGCCCCTTACTCTACTTAACATTTTTCTTTTTATTAATTTAAAAAAGTTTTCAACTGAGATTTGAATTTTAAAATTACATACACAAACACACCTGATTTTAAAGAAAAAAAAATTTAATAATAAAATATTTTACATATGTAACCATACGGCAGAAGAACAAATATAAGAAATTGAAGTTTCAACAGCTGAGAATGAGATAGGCATAAGAAATTAATTAATTAATTAATTAATTAATAGAGTCCTCCTCCTTTGCTAAATAATGCGAGCCCATTGTTCCTTTTATTTCGAAAACCCATTAATCACCAACACAAAATATTTCAGCCGTCCTATGTGTTATCGCCAAAAGCGGATTTACCATCTATAACAACACGCGGTATATGGGTTAACAAGTCCCAATATTGTCCTCCATCCTTTCTGCACTTCTCTGCTATCAACGGACATCCCCCGATGCGTAATTGCAAAAGTGAGGAAGGCAGGCCCTTCTCCGGAAAGTATTTGAGCTTGCGACAATCCTCGAGGTCCAAGTGAGTGAGGTTTTGAAGATCAACAATTGAAGAAGATAGGCGTTCCAGATTTGGAAAATTAGAAATCGCCAGAGATGTTAGAGAGGCAGGAAGAGGAAGCGTGGTCCTCAATCTTATGTCCTCCGGTGGGAATGACACCATGTCGTCATCGCATCCGCTGATTTTAAGTCCTCGCAGAGAGGAGAATCTGCGGAATCCCCGGCCCCGCTCAATCATTGACTTCCAAATCTCCATATTACGCTCAATCTTCAGAAAATGAAGGTTGGTGGGAAGGCCATCTTCTTCAAGGCTTGGAAGCTCACCTCCTATTTTTAAGTCTTCAAGAGAGCTCAGATTGTGCAATGCCTCGGGTAAGGCCTCTAGTCTCTCACAATCAGATATCTGCAGCCTCGTGAGTTTCGCACAAGGCAATCCCCCTTCGGGAAAGGACACCAGATTTCCACATTCGCCTATCTCAATCTTTTGAAGCTCTCGGAGATTATGTAAACCACTCGGTAAATTTTTCAGATTTCCACACCTCTCTATACTGATTTTTTCAAGAGATGTGTTGTTGTCCAACCTTTCTGCTATTGACTCCAGCTTTGAACAACTCCAAACATCAAGGGACTTAAGAGACGGAGGTAGATTGCCAACTTCAAGGGACTCAAGCGTGGCAGGTAACTCGTTTTTTGAAAATATACACGTCAGTGACGGACACCTGCTAATAT
>MKYO02025636.1:228873-305683 GCA_002013955.2 Citrus medica
ATATAATAATATTATTTTTAAGCAATTTTAACTTAGAATCAATGCAAAATATTATTTAGTTAAATATAATAATATTATTTATTTATTTTATTGAATATAATTATATTAAATTTAATAATAGGAGGGTAAAAAAGGAAGAGGTGGAACCCATTCACAGCCCCCATGGGAGTCCCAGTCCCACTCCCACTCCAAAAATAGATGAGTCCCATAGAATGAGATTCTAATCCTCCCTTAAAATATGCAAGTAAACATTGGAGTGAGCGAAATCCACACTTCTCACTCCTACTTCAGAAAGTAAACACAATATAAATAAAGGACGCAGCTACAATACCCACGTGACACGGTACCCCTCTTTTGTCTTTTTTGATTGAATCCCTTACATTCTTTTTTATTTACAATTTAGTTATAAGTATAGCAACAATTTTATTTTTCCATTCTTCTTCACCTTTCCTCCATAATCAGTCCGAATTTTTTCCATTTAATATTATTTTTGGACCGTGAGATCTAAGAAATAAGATTTATTTATAATAAACTGAAAAAGCTACATTTTAAATAGAGCTCATCTTATCCAAATAAAGTTTAAGAGTTTAGTACTAAAATATATTGTACAACTCTTTTTATTTTCTTTCCTTTTATCAAATTCATGGATTGTATAATTCATCTTCACTTTCTTTTTAATTATCAAACTGGGCAAAATTACGTTACCAATAGGGTAAGTAACCCCTTGTTTTGTTAATTAAAAAAAAAAGAAAATAAGTAGTATTTCTAAATTTTAACATTCAAGTCCTATTCATTTCAAGTTTTAATACTTATACTGTTGAGATGACAATTAACAAAATTTTACCCTTACAAAAAATAAATTAAGCATTTTAGATGTTTAAATAATAAAAATACACGTAGTAGCTCTTTTAATTAAAATTAGGCTATTTGACTTAAAAATACTTTTTGCATTTATTTTTTTAATTAAAAATTTCAATTATTAAAATTCCTATGAAATAATTACTATTAAGGACAAGATATATACTTAATTAATTATACTTTTATTTGATCTTATCCTAATTTAAATTCAAAATTTATTTTAAACTAAACGTAATTTCATTGTAAACAAATAATATTCATTCAAAAAGAAAAAAGAAAAATAGTGTAAAAATTAATGAAAGAAATGAATCGAATTGAATTACCATCCGCCTTTGTTGTTGGAGATTTTTAATTTAAGCAAGTTTTAGCATTAATTTCATGAGACATGAATTGGGCTTTTATGGAATCCTTCAGTAGAGGAATATTTAAAAATTGCATAAACACTAGAAGTGTATATATATATGAAGAATGGCATAATGATCATGAATTAACCGTAAAACCAAAGGCCAATAGCACAAAAAAAACACACACAAACACAAGATATGAGCATCCTTACTTAATATTTAGCACCAATCCCCATTTGAGAGTTGTAAGTTTGCAATTGATAACAAAATTGCAGAGAATTCTTTTTCCATTACAAGTAAAAAAAAAAGAATAATAAAGAGATAAATCAATGTTTATTGTTATGAAATTAAGAGTTGAATTTTTAGATGCTTAAAGTACTTTTTTGTTCATTTTTATTGTCCACACTTTGTAAGCTTATCTAATCCATAAAAGATCAATTTTGATTAAGAAAATAGAGGTGAATATTTATTATTCAAAAAATAAATTAAATTGGGGTTATTTTGATTATTATGAGGTGTACATTGTCTAATTTTAATTTAGGCTACGGGTTTTTTGAGCAATTGGGTGTAAAAAGTAATTTAGTGGGTTCAAATAACCTCATACTATAATTTAATCATAAAAAATATTATAAAAATAACTATTCATTAAATTACTATTAAGGACAAAGAATAATCATCTATAATTTATAATCATTTATTCTCTACCCGTGTTATCTTTTATTTAACATAAAAATAGTCATTTATATAAATTCAAAAAAAAATCCCAAGAAAAAGTTTATAGACCAAAGAACTTTAGAGAAAGGTAAGTTTATAAAAAATAAAATTTTAAGAGCTATAAATCTTTATTCAATGGCATGTATGAAAAATTAATAATTCTTTTAAATTACACTAATATAGAGACCAAAGAATCAATAGTAGGATTTGAAATACAAGTATGCAACCCAAGAGGGGGGGTGAATTGGGATTCTAAAAATTATTCAATTTATAAAGAAAAACTTAATGCAAATATAATCCAAATTCAAAGCAATAACAATTAAGTTGATCACAATATAAAAAGATAAGGGAAGAGGGATTCAAACACAGAGATTTTTACGTGGTTCGGCCAACCTCGCCTACGTCCACGCCTCCAAGCTTTCCGTACTTGAGGATTCCACTAAGCAAGCCTCCAAGGCTTCAAATGCTTACACTTGACTTCTAAGGTGTCAATAAACCTTTACAACAAGAGATTATCCCCAATCTCTTAACCCAAGTGTATCCCAACACTTACAATCACTCAAAGTAAAAGATTACAAATTGTTTTGTCTCTCACAATATATATAAGATTACACAATGATGTTTAATATGTGAATAGATGAAGCAAGAATGTGTTCTAAGCTCTATGAAGATTGTATTCTCGAATATTAGCTCAATGGTCGTGTTGTGATCAATATTTGTTTGAATTTGAATGAGCTTATTTATAGCTGCAGCTGAAAACTAGCCGTTATTGACTTTCTGCACACTGTCGGATCGCCGTTAGATAGATGTCGGATCGCCGTTTAGGTCCAGAGGCTACTGGTTGATATCGGCAAGCTGTTTATCACACATGTCGGTTCGCCGTTTAAGTCCAGAGGCTACTGGTTGATATCGGCGAGCCGTTTATCACACATGTCGGTTCCCCGTTTAGGTCCAGAGACTACCCTTCAGTTCTGGTTGATATCGGCGAGCTGTTTAGCAACATATCAGTGCGCCGTTTACGTCCAGAGGCTAATCTCCATTTCTGCTTGAAATCGGCGAGCCGTTTATTACACATGTCGGATCGCCGCTTTCCACAAAAACTGCTGCAGTGAACTATTTTGCAAGATGACTGTTTTGACTCCAAATCTTTATAAACATTACTATATGAAACTTGTCAAAAATAGATTAAAATTATGTTGAGTCCTTAAAAGATTAATCAAACTTAATCATGTTTGTTATCATCAAAATCAATAAGGAATTATTTAGGTTAACAGGATTTTTGTCGATAAAAAAATCTGCTTCTAAAATATGATGGTTTTAATTAAAACTATTGTATTATGTTAGAGTTTATGAAAAGAAGGAAACAAAAATAGAGGATAGAGTTCATGGGTGCTAAACCTGTAATTAGGAATAAAGAAAGAACAAAAATGAAATTTTGTTATCGTACACAAGATAATAATATCAAAATAAAAAATATTTAATTAAATATACCTTAGGAATTACGCAACTTGTTCATTAATAATATTATTGGAAACATTTAATTTAGGTATATACATGTTTGTTATGATCATATTTATTATTGACTTATTGTTAACAAATTAATATATTTTTATCATGTATTCTTTTTTAATTGACATATCCAAATAATTATTGTATATTAAATAGATATTATGTTAAAAAAATTATTAAGGCATGTTAATTTTTCGTGCATTTTAAAAATTTTACATGAGATTACATTATTGTCCATACACTATACTCATGCTAATAGTCAAACTAGGTCAATAGATTTAATTATACAAAAATTTGAAATAATATGGACATATATGTCAACATTTAGAGACTGTTGGATTTTTTAATTTTTCAGCAAACATCAGGGATGACAATGTCAATAACCATGAAAACCAATCTGCTCCAATATGCAACTTTTTGATTAGATTTAATGATTAAATCACTAAATGACAAAATAGGGGTACCAAACACCAGTTGTAAAGTAGCAGGACCCATAAATAAAATAGAAAGTAGTACTGGCGACAATAAATAAATTAGCAACGCCAAGGATCAATGAAAGAATTACAAAATAACAAAATACATACTATGCATTTTTTTATAACAGAAAATGGGACTAATTTTCAAATATTTTCAAAAGCAATACAAAATTATTTCCTTTTATTTTGAAGCATTGTATGAACTCGAATAACAATGATACAAAAAGAAAAGTGATAATTCTCTTATTGTTTTTCTCTCTCTTTTTTTCCCTCTTTTTTAAAAGGAGATGGTGGGATTTGGTTGTTTGCGAAATTATTGGTATGGGAGTCTATTTGTTTTTGTTTTTACTTTATTAATTAATTAGCGAAGCAAACATGTAATCATTTGTAAAGGGTTCATTAGCATCGAATTATGTGAGATGAATTTGTAAGACTTATTAATTTCGATAAAAATGTAGTGTTATTAAGGGCCGTTTGGGATTGTTTTTGAGAGGCTTAAAAGTGATTTTGAAAATTTAAAAGCTAATTTTAGTGTTTGATTAAAAAAAAAATCAAAATTACTTTTGTCAAAATCAATCCGTCCTATGGCGGATTTTGAAAAGCAGGGAAGGAATAGTTTTTAAATTTTGATTTTGAGAATCAATTTTATCTTTCAATACAATTCCATAAATATCCTTAAAATTATCAACTAAACCCAAAATTATCCTTATTTCAATTGTTAGTCGAATTATTATTAAATTTGTTTCACTATATTATAAATTTAATTATCAATTGTTTTAAGATAAAAATAAAAAATAAAAACAATATATTATAAATTTTTATTTTTAGTAAAAATTATTATAATACATTATTAAAAATATTATATGTACATGTTTATATATATATATAAATAACTTTATACTACATTATGTACATTTTAGTCATTTATTTTCTCTTAATAGTTTAACAATAAAATTTACCAAATGTCTATAACTGTTTTCAAAACTCACAGTACTTCTAAAAATAAAATTTACCAAACACTTAACTAATTCTCTTCACAGCTAATTATTTCTACAGCACAGCTAACAACAATTATTTTAAAAGCTATAGTATTCCCAAACTGACCCTAAGTTATTAATTCATTAACTTGAGGTACTAATATTTATTAATTATGGTGATTAATTTATTTAAATTGTCATAATTTTCAACTGAGAATGAAGTTCAATCAATATATGAAAATTAAAAAGATAACTTTTTTTTTCAATTTTTAATTGTTATGATTTGATTTCAC
The DNA here is from genome assembly GCA_002013955.2 of Citrus medica. Lineage (NCBI taxonomy): Eukaryota > Viridiplantae > Streptophyta > Magnoliopsida > Sapindales > Rutaceae > Citrus > Citrus medica. The sequence continues at coordinate 234,045 of MKYO02025636.1, forward strand.
TCTTTTCCGATTATTGACATTGTAAAAGCTTGCTGAATGTCATCAATGCTTGTATCTCATTTCACAAATTGTCAAATATCGTTTGGTTTCTCTATAAGTGGCCACCAAAGTAACAACATCCACCATATATCAAAAATTAATTTTAAGAATCATTTTTACTTGAAATCTTTGAAAAGAAAAATCAAAGATTATACAAAGTTACATGCAGGCACATCATATTTTAATCTTAATTTTTTTTGCTGCTGAAAATTAATTAATTAGTTAATTCCACTACTTCCATTTTTAATTGTATGGTGTGTAACAAATTGGCCGCTTCTGAATTATGTTGCATATTTGTTAACTTAAATAAATTGTACACTTTTCTATCAGTCAAACTCACTTTACTAATATTCTTCGTCATTATGGTTAATGGCTTAGTAAATGTAGAAGGAGGAGTCAGCTGAAATGAAGTATTTTCTCTTGTATTAAGTATTAACCTTTATTAATTGTTGAAGTTAAAAAAATTTTTATTAACAGCTCCAACTCAAAATTAGTAAGGTGTACGTAGGTTTTTATAAATATTTCTAGTCTAATTTAATTGTGTGATGCACAAACTAACTTCCTCACTTCTTTCACATAAATGAAGGCAGCTGAGTACACTTTTTTCTGATGCAGTCTGTCCCTCTTTGGTGTGATTATTCGAAATTTTGCAAGAATATGATCCATCTATGCGCGAATGTTTAGCCGATGGCATTTCAAAGGCAAGGAATCTATTTTAGCGGCTATTACTGCTGCTGGTCTGCATGTTTCAGAAGGCAGTAAAATATGGGAATTGTACAGAGAATTTGAGCTAGCTATATTTTGTAGGATTGATGAGACTAACTTGAAGGTGAGATATTTCAATTTATTTTACTTTTTTCTTTGGGGGGGGGGAGTGTTCCAACCCTAGCACATGAGAAGCATTCCAAGACCCTTGCTGCTTGTTTTGCAGGAAAAGGAAAAACAGGTTCAGCGGATTCGAAGTATATTTCATCGCCAGTTGTCTGTTCCCCTTGCTAACTCAAGTGCAACTCTTCTTGCCTATAAGTCTTGGGAGGTCGAACAGGGGGCTGTTCTTGATGTTGAATCTAGTAATCTAGACGGAATTTCTTCTAATGTTGCCTTAGCATACCAAAAGGCATTGGAGATGTGTAATGCACGAGCTCATCTTGAAGAGCAGATTTCCAGGCAGGATTTATCTGACTCAGAGAAATTTCAGCAATACATGGTAGATGAATTTACTATCATCATTTGATAGCTTTTTATAATAAGTAAAATCTAGCTGTCAAAATTTTATTAATTTCAACCTTTTTTTTTTTTGGTGGATTTCTTCTTATGGCATTGGTATTTTGGTTTTATGTAGCTTACAAATAATATCTGCACTTTAAATATCATCTGTTGTTTCTTAGCAAATAATAGTAATAAATAATTAATAACTGCTCTTTTAACTCTTGGCCCCGGGGGGGGGATGCAGTGTCATTATTTTCCTTCTTCTCCTTTTTCTATTTTGTGCTTTCAAGTCTAATATTATTATATTAATCTGTTATTGTTGTAGATATACTTGAAGTATGAGCAATCTTCTGGAGATCCTGGTCGAGTTCAACTTCTTTATGAACGTGCTATTACCGACTTTCCCGTATCAAGTGATCTCTGGCTTGATTATACTCGTTATCTTGACAAAACATTAAAGGTTTATCCTCCTATTTTCTGTTTTAATTCTCCTGTTGCAGCTATTTGTATACTAATCTACTCTCCTCTTCAGGTAGGTAATGTTGTGAGAGATGTTTATTCCAGGGCTACAAAAAATTGTCCCTGGTTAGGAGAACTTTGGGTACGATCTTTGCTTTCTCTGGAATGTGGCCGTGCTTATGAGGGAGGAGATATCCACTGTAGGTTTAACTGTTACCCTTTATTCTGAGCTGAATCAATTTTCCTGAATGTAATTGATTTTGATTGTTTGAAGTTAAAGAAATGATCAGCTTCCTAGGCAAATTTCTTGGTAAAGCACTTGATCGTGGGAGTAACTGAGGAAAAGCATTCCCTAGTGTTTTTTTGTTTTTCCCCTCCCCTGAAATTGCAATATACTTCCCTTGAAGAGTGATTTTTGCTTTAGCATTTACACATCTGTACAGAAGCAAACATGGATCAGAGAGATTTAGTGGGCAAATACACCTGTGCTGAAAAATTAGTGCATATTAAATACCGTGGTGGTTGTTGGAATGCTCCAAAAAGTGTTTTCTTGGTGCTCCTGCTCCTTTTATACTTCCATAGCATTTTAATAACTGGGTTGTTTAAACGTCCTGTACTTATTTTCTTTACAAACGTCTTTGTATTTTTTAAATTTATAAAAGATTGTTCTAATTATATTAATAGCAACAAATTGCGCAAACTCGAATCTTAATTTCATTCTGCCCCTATTACATATATACGGGATTCACCTATTATTTCATCAAATTTTCCATTACTAATTTCAGGTGTTTGGGAAGTCACTATGATGTGCTTTTTCAACCTTTGAGGAGGTAAAGATATAAATTTATGTCTTCTGTACATACCTTGGTTTCTTGAGCTGTATGATTTGGTATATATCTACTTCTGATTCATCATGCATTTTTTTGTTAACTGGTTCTTTTTTGTTTCAGTACCTAGATCTATTACTTGCTCGAATAGATGGTTTGAGGCGGAGAATTTTATTCTCCAGTGAAGTTGAGGGCGCCTTGGATTATTCATTGATAAGGGAAACCTTTCAGGTTTGTAAATTTATACTGTTGGCTAGTCAATATTAAAATTGGTTTTCCTCCTTAATATCAAGAAATTGAAGCTTCCCAAATCATACCCAAGAAATGCTTAATTGTAGATCACTGGATGGAGCTAGTTGCTAGATGATACCTTTAAGATTCAAGACACATGTTGTTTCGTGTATGGCTATCAAGTGCAATTGTGGCATATTGATCTTATGCCAGCATCAGGTATAACATTGTGTCTGGCATAGATACCATTGGAATTCTTTGTTTCTGTTGAATGTTTTCCAGCAGCTATATCTGTGTCCAATGTTGTGGGATGCTGTCACTAGTGCTTTTAAGTGAAGTTTTAAGTTTCCTTGTCAAAATTTTGTTACATATCAAGTGGAAGGCACTGCACTGAAGCATTGGTACTTCTAGATGGCTTGTTCTGGATGGTAGATTTCAATCCATTGCTTTTATTTCTTGGATCATGTTTATCATTGAGGACTTTCTTGGCCAGAGATAGAGCTGACTGGCGCTACCATCATCATTGGTAGCGCAAAACAGTCAAAATTCCTATGGGATGCTTTTTGACTTAGAGAAGACCTCTTCAAGAATTTATGGATTTAAATCTTCACATGATGTTCAACTATTGATAGTCTAACCTTGGTACAGGATGTACATCTGTCTTCAAAGTTTGTGCTCATAAAGGAATAACCTGTCTGTCTTTAATCTTTATGATACCCGTTAAATTTGTTAGCTTTCTGGGATTTGGAGGTTGTAAATGTCCATAAACAACAGTGTCTTCTCTTCCTTACAGTGTGCATCAGATTACTTGTCAGAACAGACGAAGAATACCAACGGTTTGCTGCGTTTGTATGCTTATTGGCGCGTCTTGAACAAAGTATGGGAAAAGATACTCGTAGTATCTGGGAGAGGCTACTTAAGATCAGGTTCACCAATTTTAATTTTTGCCAATGCATACATAGCAAAAAATTGTTTATATCTATATATATTTTTGGATAACTTGTGCTTCTCTTAATGCAGTGGTACAATATTGGAAGCCTGGCAAAGTTATATATCTATGGAAATTGAATTGGGTCATATCTACAGTAAAAAATTTACAGGGACAGGTTCAGGGGTAAATTTCTTTCGTCCAGCTTCTTTAATTAATATTAACCGCTTAACAATGTAACTTCTTGTTTCCATCTTGTTTGTTTAATTAGTCTTATTTGTAAACACCTGAAATCTTGCATCTTAATTTCTGATAATTAGATGTTATTTTAGATATCTGTATCTGTTAACGTTCTTTCATGTCTGATTCCAATGCCTATTTAGTAAAACTGCTCTTTACTGCATTTTGGATTAGTTGATATCTTCCTTTCCTAAAAAACAGAATCATTCAGGACAAATGCCATGCTTGGCTGCGATTTGAACGGGAATTTTGTAATAAATTTTTTAATGAATTTATGGGTTTGATGAGTAAAATTAGTGGTTCATACAGACTCGCCCATAAATTGATGCACAACTTAACAAAAATTAGGGGTGGACACGGTTCGGTTCGGTTCGGTTCGAAATTAAGTAGAACCGATTTAAATCGGTTATTTTATAAAAAGAACCGAATAAGAACCGAACTCAAACGGTTCTTTTCGGATCGGTTCAGTTCGGTTCGGTTCGGTTTTTTCGGTTCTGGGTCTATTGGGCCTATTTTGAATTTTTAAATTTTAGCCCATTAGGCCTCATGAATGTAATAATTTTTTTTAACAATTAATTTATCCTAATTTTATTACAAATATTAACAATAAATACAAAGTATTCAAAACACATTTTATCACTAATATCTTACTAACTATTAATAAGATACTCCCAAAATATGAAATATTAAAATTTCAAAGTCTATAACCAAACTCCAATACTCCATCACTAAAGACTTACGAAATTGTAACACTTACATATATATACTCCTGATTGTATGTATGTAAGTTTATGTTAGTTATCTTACACAATCAGTTAAAAATTAACACATGTTTGATTTGAATAAAATTAAAAAATAATTCGGTTTTTTGGTTCGGTTTTTCGGTTCAGCTAAGTGAACCGAATACCGAACCGACATTTCAATTTTTTTTACAAACGGTATTTTCGATTTTTAAAAAAAATAAAAACCGAACCGAATTAGAAAAAACCGTCGGTTTGGTTCGGTTATTTTAATACTACGGTTTTTTTGCCCACCCCTAACAAAAATAATGTTCAAATTGTCACAAATTTTGAAAAAAAAATCATACAGTTAATTTTTCTTCTACTTTACTCCATTATTCAATGGGCATATAATAAATTAGGAGGGGAGAAATAAAGGGAAAAATTAGAGTGATTGTCGCAGTGATACACTAATAGGGGGGGGGGGGGGGGGGGGGGGGGGGGGGGGGGGGGGGGGGGGGGGGGGGGGGGGGGGGGGGGGGGGGGGGGGGGGGGGGGGGGGGGGGGGGGGGGGGGTCTTTTAATTTGACCAATAATAAATGCATTTATTTGTATTTTTAATCAAAATCAAGGGATATAAACAAAATTTCTACCACTTCAGAATCCAGACATGTATCATTTTATCGTTAAAAAAAATTGCATAAAATTGAAAAACCATAACTCGTTGAAAGAGACAAATTAAGAAAGAGTTCAGAAGATAGAACCCGAAGAGAACACTCTAGCAACAATCCCAGAAGAAGAAGATGGAGACACGGCCATGCCCGACGTTAAGAACAACCCTAAACCAACAACAAAAGCCAACTCTTCGGACTCGACCGATGCCTCTAACTCGGACTCGGACACTAACTCAAAAGACAAAGCAAAACAGAACATGGAGCTTCAAACCCTAGAGTATCGGCTATCCAATGAACCCTCTAATTACGTGATGCAGTGGAATTTTAATGTTCTAAATATTCCATTGATTCTAGAGAATACTAGAATAAAAGAACAATTAAATTCATCTTGATTGAAAAGAATACTATGAATTTAAGGGTTAAGACTCGTTGATTCCATAGAATACCGAGAATTAACTGCTCAAATACTCTCAAAGAGATTTGAAAATTGAAAATATTATTGAACTCGAACTTGCCTTCAAAGGCTATAAGAGGGTACTATTTATAGTAGTAGTAATTATCTTAAATTACTAAGAAAAAACAAAATTCTCAATTGGAAAGAAAATTAAAAGTCCTTAATTAATTAGGAAATATATCCTAGTATAAATTCCTATTTTGCATCATTCCCACAGGATGGAGAGAATTCGCCCTCGAATTCGGATTGTCAATAATAGCATCTTCATCATGATCACCTCTGTAAGGAAAAAGATGCTTGACATTGAACACATCTGCGGTGCGGATATCATTAGGAAGCTTTAGTCTGTATGCATTAGAATTTATCTTCTCGATAATCTTTAAAGGTCTGATTTTCTTGGCAGAAAGCTTGTTGTACTCTCCAACAGAGAATCTGTCTTTGGTTAGGATAGCCTAAACAAGATCTTCCACTTGAAATTCTAAAGCTCGAAGTTTTTTGTTTGCCATAATTTTATAACCTTTGGTAGTTTGCTTCAAAGACTCTTGTGTAGCTGCATAAATCTTTTTAAGCTGCTCAATAAAGTCTTCTACCTTGCTGCTTTTGTGAACTAAATCTAGAATTGAAGCCAAGTCGATGGGAGCTCGTGGATTATATCTGTAATTCACCTGAAAATGGCTTAAACCAGTACTACGCTTAACTGCTCGATTATAAGCAAACTCGACTTGGTATAACTCTTAATCCCATGTCTTCAGGTTATCGCTAACTAGACTACATAGATGGTTTCCTAAAGAACGGTTGACAACTTCAGTTTGACCATCTATTTGTGGGTGATAAGCACTTTCGAAATTCAGGCGAGTGTTAGTCAATTTCCATAATGTCTTCTAAAAATGGCTAAGAAAACGTGTATCCCGGTTAAATACTATAGAACTCGATAAACCATGCAATCTATAGACTTCCTTGAAGAATAGACGAGCATCAGTCAAGGCGTTTGTAGTCTTCTTGTAGGCAATAAAGTGAGCCATTTTCGAGAATCGATCCACAACAACAAATATTGAATCCATACCTCTCTGAGTGCGGGGTAATCCCAAAACAAAATACATGCTAATGTCAGCCCAAGGTTGTGTTGATAGCGAAAGCAGAATATATAACCCAGCATTAGTTGTGGTGCCCTTGGAAACCTGACAAATGCGACAAGTCTCGACATAATGATAGACATCACGCCTCATGGTAGGCCAAAAATAAGTGTTGGCGATTAGAGCCAAAGTTTTGTCACGACCCATATGCCTTCGTTATGTAACTCTGCAATAATCTTCAATCTCAAACTGGAGTTAAAAACACATAACTGATTACCTTTGAAAAGAAATCCATCATGTAAATGATAATCTGAAAGGAACCCTGCAGTAATGTCTTCTAATAGAGGAGCAAAGAAAGGGTCAGTAGCATATAACTCTCGAAATGTGTCAAATCCAATAACTTGATTATGCATTCGTGTCAACCAAGAAGTTCGTCGACTAAGTGCATCTACTGCCCGGTTGGATTTGCCAGAGGCATGCTTTACCACAAAAGTAAATTGTTGAAGGAATGTTGTCCAAGTGGCATGTCGGTGAGAAAGTTTGTCTTGACTATTGAGATGCTTCAATACGGCATGACCAGTGTACAAAAAAAAGTCTCTATGAATCAGATAATCCAATGTATTAACGCCTGGACTACTACGTAAAACTCCACGTCATAAGTGTTGTAGCATGCCTTTGCTCCGTTCAAAATTTTGCTGAAATAAGTTATCAGCTTACTCTGCTGGCTAAAAACAGCTCCAATGCCTACTTTGGATGCATTACAATGCGCCTCAAAAGTGATAGAGAAGTCTGGTAGGGCAAGTACTGGGGTCGTAATCAACTTCTCTTTGATAATCTCAAATGCCTTAGTAACTGCTTTTGTCCACGAGGATTGTCCTCATTTCATGCAATCTGTGATTGGTACCATAATAGTACTGAAATGAGGAATAAATCATCTGTAAAAAAAGTTCAATCCATGAAAATTTCTAATGGCGGACAAAGTCGTTGGTTGTGGCCAATCTCGAATAGCATCCACTTTCAATTGATCAACGGATATACCATCTTTTGACACCACATATCCCAAAAATAATACTTTCTCTGTCAAGAAGAAAATGCACTTGTTTACTGCTATGTATAAACTTGCAGCTCTTAAAGCTGGAAGTATTTCTCTTAAATGTTGTAGATGTAACTTGTGGCTGGCGCTATATATAAGTATATCATCAAAGTAAACAACCACAAACTTTCCAACAAAAGGGCGAAAAACTTGATTCACAACTCTCATGAAAGTACTTAGAGCATTGGATAAGCCAAACGGCATTACCAACCACTTGTATAACCCTTTGCGAGTTTTAAAGATTGTTTTCCATTCATCTCCAGGCTGTATTCAAATCTGACGATAACCACTTTTCAAATCAAGTTTGGTAAAAATTGCTGCTCCACTGAGTTGATCTAACAAGTCATCTAATCGAGGGATTGGCAAATGATATCGAACCGTAATTTTATTGATAGCTCGACTGTCCATGCACATCCTCCAAGAGCCATCATTCTTTGGAGTCAACAAAGCAAGATTGCACAGGGACTAAGACTTTTACGGATAAATTCCTTTTCTAGTAACTCTTCCACTTGGTGCCTTAATTCCTCATGTTCTGTAGGACTCATACGATAATGAGGTCGATTTGGTAATGTAGAGCCTGATACTAAATCAATTTGGTGTTGTATATCCCGAAAATGTGGCAAACCTTGTGGTAGCTCATTAGGGAACAAATCTTGAAATTCCTCCAGTATAGGTGTCACAACTTCAAGAATCTTCGAATCACTATGACTTTCCTTTCCTAATAAAATGTAGATTGTCTTTGTCTTTGTTACAACCTCCATAAATTGCTTATTGCTTAACAAATTATTACCCAAGTCTTGTTTGAGAGTGAGCTCCTTGTTAGGTAGGAGAACGATCTTAGTGTTGTTAAACGTAAAGATATAAGTATTCTTTTTCCCATCATGTACTACATTTTGATCATACCGCCAATGTTTACCTAGTAATAGATGACAAGCATTTATAGTCACAACATCACACCAAACTTGGTCTTTATAGATCGATCCAATGGATAAGGAAACTAAGCAGCGTTTAGATACCGTTACTTGATTGCATTTCTTCAGTTATGTGAGCTTATATGGACTTTGATGAGGTTCAGTTTTTAAATTTAGCTTCGTTACGGCCTTTTCCGAAATGACATTCTCGCAACTGCCGAGTCTATGAGTATACGACATTCTTTTCCCCCAATTGTGTAAGTAGTTTAAAAAATATTTTGTCGTAATAATTTGTCTTTGTCTTGACCATTAGGAGTGAAGAATGTGCGGTTTACAATTAATATTGGTTCGCTGTCACCATGTTCTTCAACGAATTGTGTGCTACCACTACTATCAAAAGTTGGCTCTTCAGTGAACTCTTTAGTTTCTTCCTCCTGGTAGTCTTCACTTTCCTCAGTGCCTACGAATAAGCCTTTACCGTATTTTCCTCCATTTTTACATTCTATCATTCGGTGCCCACTCTCTCCGCAATTAAAACAGCGTAATCCCGAACCTGTGGATTGGGTTTTGCTGCTTTGACCGATTTCATTAGGTTTACTAGTTTTATTTGGAGGATTTGGAGGAGTGAAATTATGAAATTGGGAAGTCATATTTGAATTATCACGAACAGCACCTTGAGGATCCCGAAAGTTTGTGTCATTAGTACGTCGACTAAATTATTTCTCCAACTGCTACGCTTGTTGGTGTGCCTCTGAGACAGAGTATGGATCAAGTAGATTCAACTGGTCTTAAAACTAGGATTGTAAGCAGCCTCCAATATAGCAGGAAACATGTTGTTCTTCTATCTCTGTCAAGTCATTGCGTGCTACCAACCAATGGAATTCTGTGATGTAACCATCCACTGATCGATTACATTGCCTTAAATTCTGTAGCTGTTGGTATAATAGTTTGGTGTAATTATGAGGCAAAAATGCTCCACACAAGTGCTTCTTCAGTTTTTCCTAAGAATCAATCTTTCTTTTCCTTTGCCTAATCCTTGTGAGCTTAGTTTGTTGCCACCAAGCTGCTGCTCTTCCACGGAATTGAGTTGCAGCAAGTGAAACTAGTTTATTTTCAGGAACTTCCTTGTATTTGCAAACTTCCTCAATGTCATTAATCCAATCCAATAATTCTTCAGGTTGACCATTTCCTTGGAATTCGGGAATGTCAATTCTGAATCCAGATTCCCATCTTCGGTCATCAGTAGACTCAGTTCTAGGTCGACGCCAAGAGAATAGGTTAGCAAAGCTTTCACTTGACTTGTCTTCGCGTTTCGGTGTGCGATGACGTTCAACGAGTAACTCTGCCATTTATGCCATTAATGCAACTAACATATCAATTCTAGTTGTCATGCTAGCCAAGGCTTTATCTCTAGAAATATTATCTTGATTGTAAGTTGCAGCATGAGCATCACGAGCTTTTCCTGGAGGCATTTTCCAAATTCGAGTTTTAAAGGTAATGGGTTTAAACTGAAAATTAAATAAACTTTTGGGCCGAAATTATAATTAAGCAAAAGTTTTAGATTTCTGGTGACGGTGGTCGGAAATCGAGCAGGGATGGGTGGATCTAAAAGATTTTGGGTTGGTGAGTATGATGGTGGTGGTGGTTTATCCAAAAAAGTAGTGTTATGGCCAGAAATTAGAGATAAAGGCGGCGGGTTTGTGGTTGTTTTGATTTCCAGCGATCAGTGGTGAGGATAAGTGAGAGTGGTTCAGTTGATGGAGAGGAGTTGATTGATGGTGGAGATGATGGCTAAATCACGCCGGAAAGTGGCGAACGACGGCGACGGTCTTCGCAGCTGTTTTCACAATTTTTCGGCGTTTTGTGGACAGTCGGCAATGGTCAATGCTTGGGTTTGACAGTCGGTGCTTTCTGATCCGAATGGTAGTGGTTGCGTCTGGATCGGTGATGGAAAATGAAAGCCAACAGCCTTGGATGGTGGCCGACGGGGCTGAAGTTTTTTTTTTTAATTTATTTTTTTTATAGCTGAACAAGAAAAATCAAAAGGGGAAAAGAGAAAAAAAAAGGGGTTTGGTGGGAGATGGGTTAGATGGGAAATACCAAGTTTTGGCTCTAATACCAAATTGATGCAGCAAAATTTTAATGTTCAAAAAATTTCGTTGATTTTAGAGAATACCATAATAAAATAACAACTAAATTCACGTTAATTCAAAAGAATACCTTGAATTTGGGGATTAAGACTCGTTGATTCCGCAGAATACCGAGAATTAACTAGTTCAAATACTCACTTAGAGATTTAAAAATTGAAAATATTATCGAACTCAAAAGAATACCGAGATGCAGCAAAACTTTAATGTTTTAAAATATTTCGTTGATTATAGAGAATACCAAAATAAAATAACAATAAAATTCATGTTGATTCAAAAGAATATCGCTAATTTAAGAGTTAAAACTCGTTGATTCCGCAGAATACCGAGAATTAACAGCTCAAATACTCACAAAGAGATTTGAAAATTAATAATATTATTGAAATAAAAAATCTTTGCTTGTAAAAGATATAAAAGACACTTATTTATACTAACTAAAATTTATCCTAATTTGATTAGAAAATCTATTTAAAAAAGATTTATACCTAAATTAGAAATATTATTCAAATAAGTAATCCCTAAATAATAAGACTCTAAATAGGAAACCAAATTAATCTAGAATACAAATTAATTATAATATTCCTAAATATCATAAATTTCAATCTAATTAGGATTTCTTTAATTTTTTGTTCTGCATCATTCCCACCAGGGTGGAGAAAATTCGTCCTCGAATTTTGTATGTTGTAGTCTTCAAGAACATTTTCATGTTTATAAGGATTAATTTTCAAAACAGAGCTTCGACGTAGACATCGAACTTTAAATTTTCCAACTTTTGTATTAATGTCCATCCAATCACTCCAATGGCGTAAAATAAATTCTTTTATCAACAATTTCTCTAATAATGCCTTCTCGTACTGTTCGCTTCGAATTTCAACATAGTTGACGAAAAACAATTTCTTCTCATAATCCACTAACTGTTGAAAAATATTACAATTCTTTTTGTCTTCTTTTGGTAAATCAAGAGAATAACAAGAGATTGTATCAACAACTACCTCTTTTTCCTCGAGAAAATCAAAAGATGTATGAACAATTATCTCTTCTTGTCCCACAATATCAAGATACTCATCAAATTTCAGTAGTTGATCCAAATCAATATCTTTCTGTTGAGAATTTGTTGTAAACACGAATGGCCAATGAATATTCTTCTCAGAAGGAATAATATTGTCGAGTGAAACAAAGTTACTATTTTCCTCATTATCCTCATAACAAACATCATCACGAACAACTTCATCAAATCCATATGCTTGCTTCATGTGCAAAGATTTTCTATTTTGAAGTTTCTCTAAATCTTGAGGAATCGAACGTAAAATCCCCAACATCCTAATTAAAACTTCTTTCAAGATAAAATCTCCACGGTGATGTTGTGGTTTCATGATTCAAATTTTTTTTTGTTTTCTCTCTCATTTTTTCCTTCTTTTTTTTTGGTCTTTGTTTGGGTTCTTTTGCTAAATTCAGAAAACAAAAGGGCAATAATGGTATAAATGAAAGAATTGGGTCAGAATTGTGAATAAGCAAAAGATAGGGTTATTGGCAACGGTGATTAGAAATTTGGACAAGGATGGCCAGATCTAAAAGATTTTGGGTCGGTGAGTATGATGGTAGTGGTGGTTTGTTCGAAAAGTTGGTGTTTTGGCCGAAATTTGGAGATAAAGGCGGCGGTTTTGTTGTTGGTTTCGATTTCGGCAATCAATTAGTCGATCAAAGGTGGGGAATAATAAAAGAGGTTGAGCAACGTTAGTCTTCACTTTGCTCTGATACCAAGTTGATGCAGCAAAAATTTATTGTTTAAAATATTTCATTGATTTTAGAGAATATCGGAATAAAAGAACAACTAAATTCATGTTGATTTAAAAGAATACCGCGAATTTAGGGGTTAAGACTCATTGATTCCGCAGAATACTGAGAATTAACTGCTCAAATACTCACAAAAAGATTTGAAAATTGAAAATATTATTGGAGTTGAACATGCCTTCAAAGGCTACAAGAGGGAGCTATTTATATTAGTAGTAATTATCCTAAATCATTAAAGAAAAATAAAATTTTAAATTGGAAAGGAAATTAAAAGTCCTTAATTAATTAAAATATATATCCTAGTATAAATTCCTATTCTGCACGAGTAACCAAGATAAATTTTGGGACACCATGTCATTACCCTTTGTAATATTTGAGTGATTTAAAGAACAATATTATATGTACCAAAAATAACGTAAAACTTAATATAAAATCTTTTTTTTGGTTGCTTTCTGACAATGATCATTGTTATAATTATAATTTTATATTAAGTCGATTATGTTGAAATCACTCTAAAATAAAGTATATTTTTATAATTATATAATTAAAATTATAATATATTTTTTATTATTTATTACTTTATACGTATAACGGTAATTTACACCCTACTTTGGAGTATCTCTAAAATAGCCTTTTTGTTTGACTTCTGCTGCTTTTTAATTTTTTCTTATCCTGTAATTGTTTCATGGCGTAAATATGTTGTGGTCAATATATATATTTATATATTCTTACGCAAAAGTACTCAACGAGTCAGCGTTATTTTTAATGTTACTATTATTAATCTGAGACGAACGACAAGTCATACACTAGTCACTCAATCTCTCTTAAGTGTTCATCATCGTCATCCAAAATGCAAAATGATCATTACAAAACATTATCCCAATCCATCCAGTTCATCATCATCATATTCTCTGACTATAAAATCCCAATCACTGTAATCCCGAACGCTCAAGTCCATTTTTTTTTTCTTTTACAGAATGGCGTCAGAAGCCAAAAAGGAAGAAGAAGCAGTGTGCGTGACCGGAGCCAACGGGTTCATCGGCACGTGGCTACTCAAGACCCTTTTAGACAACAACTACACTTCCATAAACGCCACCGTTTTCCCGGGCTCCGACTCATCTCACTTGTTCGCCCTCCCTGGCGCCGGCGATGCCAACTTGCGAGTGTTCGAGGCCGACGTGTTGGACTCCGGCGCCATCTCGAGGGCGGTTGAGGGATGCAAGGGGGTATTCCACGTGGCGTCTCCTTGTACGCTGGAGGATCCTGTGGACCCCGAGAAGGAGCTCATTCTGCCGGCGGTTCAAGGGACGCTTAATGTGCTTGAGGCTGCTAAGAGGTTTGGGGTGAGGCGCGTGGTGGTCACGAGCTCCATTTCGGCAATTGTACCGAATCCCGGCTGGAAAGATAAAGTCTTCGATGAGACTTCGTGGACTGATCTTGAATATTGCAAGTCTCGAAAGGTAATCTTTTTCCTATCAACGTTCCTATTTTAATTTTTATTTGGTTAGTGAAATGTATAATTATAAATGTGGTTTGTTGAGTGCTTAACAATTTGTTTTGAGCTGAAGAGAATGCTGATGAAAATTTGGGTGATTGTTTGCTTCTGAATTTTGTGGGTTTAATTTGTGAATTATGAGTGAAAGATATGCTCAATAAGTGCTTTTGGTTTACCAAAATCGCTCTTGAATAGGTCAGGGGCTTGCTTTGTATCACTTTATGGTATTTGGTTGAAACAGGCAAAAGCTTTTCTTGATAGAAGAACACTTGGTGCTCAGTATTTGAAGAAGCCAAAAAGCAAAGCACTTAAAGTGCTTTTATAGAAAAAAGCTTTAAAGAACCACTTTCACTTGAAAAAACTTGCTTTTGCAAAAAGTAATTAAATGACAAAGGTGATTTGCCAAGTTTCACTGGCAAAAACTTGGTTTTGCAGGAAGTAATTAATAATTATATGACTAATTTCATCAATTAAATAAGTGGATGGATGATAAATTTCTTTTTACAAAAAAGAAAAATGCTGGTATGATGAGATTATAAGATGATAGGTTCTTCCCCTGTTTTTTGATCCTGGAACTGAAATTGATGAAAGACCAATCTGCACACAAACACACACACACACACACAGTATCTCGAAGTGATTAAAAATACCCAGTTGTGGGAGCTTTTTCTCTGTCGTATACATCTGATTTTGTTTATTTCAAGTTTTATGGGATTTAATTTGTTTGTGCTGCATTTGTATTCTCTTGATTATGGCAGAAGTGGTATCCAGTGTCAAAGACATTGGCAGAGAAAGCTGCATGGGAGTTTGCTGAGAAACATGGGGTGGATGTGGTGGCCATCCATCCTGCTACATGTCTGGGGCCACTCATGCAGCCTTATTTAAACGCGAGCTGTGCTGTACTACAGCAGTTGTTACAGGGTTCAAAAGATACTCAAGAGTATCACTGGTTGGGAGCAGTTCATGTTAAAGATGTAGCAAAGGCGCAAGTGTTGCTATTTGAATCTCCTGCTGCTTCTGGTAGATATCTGTGCACAAATGGTATCTATCAGTTTGGTGACTTTGCTGAAAGAGTCTCTAAACTCTTCCCTGAGTTTCCAGTTCACAGGTTTGTATTTCAGTCGCCCTTACGCTTTATATTATGGCTTGCTATTATACTTCCACATGAAAAAAATGGTGTCACTTTTGCTATCAAGTAGCCGTATGATGCAGAGTTTGGTAACTGTCATTCCGAATGATAAGGGGAAAAAAAAAAAAAAAAAAGCTCATGAGAATTATTGGCATTAAGTGTCACTGCATTTGTCACAAATTAACTGATTTGGCATTAAGTTTAACTACGTATATCCCAAAATTGATTTGAGAATCAAGTCTATATTTGACTTGTTAGTACTTTTAATATCATGAGAAATTGGTCATTATTGTTTTTAGCTATCACTCAAAGGTGTATGTTTATTTAGTTGCTTTTTGAAATTTTTGGTGGTGCATTAGCAAAAGTGGCAATGTTCGTAGGGGCATGAGAGGTTACCAGAATAGTTAAAGTCTTACTCTTTAAACTGAGACCATGACATGGTCTTGTGTAACATGATCACATCCTTTAATTTTATGTTTTACTTTATAGATTCCCAGTCCTTGTTATTTTTTACTTTACTCTTTACCTGTTGCCTTCTCTGGAACTGTAGCGAAGAGATTATTGAGAAGATCAGCTTAAGTGGATGAGAGGTGAAGTTGACTTGGTGTTTGATTGTAAGTGAAGAGGGAGAAATGGTAAAAGAATTTATTACAGAAAGTGACAAAACTCAATTTCATTACTTTTTGGAGATCAGTCATTTTGAGTGATCGGTAGGAAAATTCATATTCTAGCATGGTGATCCTAATTGAAGGTTATAATCTTTATGTGGTGCAAAGTTGGACATAAACATGTAATTTCTCTCTTAAATTATTATGACTTTCTAGTGCTTATCCTTTCATGGTTATGGTGGAACCCTTGGGAGCTTCTCTCGTTTGAAATTTTGTTTCTTTATGCCCACTCTTACGAGCCTCTCACCATTGATTACCTGTGTCCACTTTATGAAGTGGAACTTTTTCTTTTCCTTATACGTGTCCACTAAGAACTGGAGTTTTTCCATCTCTTCAATAATTCAGTTCCTGATGGATACAGTAGAATAAAAATATTCCTCTCTCAAAAATCTGTCAACTCGATTGCTTTGTGTAGTTTGCCTTGAATATTAGATGTTTGTCTCTGTTTAGCCTTGGTGAAGAAGCTTTACATTTTATATGCTGCCCCGGAGTGAGTCCTTTTGAAGCATCCTAATGCTAACAATGAATTGCTTTGTATACTAGTTCTGCATTAATATAGAATAAAAAATAAAGTACCGTTTTACTTGTGAAATGGTTCTTCTATTGTGTGTGACAGAACTTTAGAAAAGTAGGAATCCTATGTTTATGTTTACAATATTCAGGACCAGCGCTGGAACTAGTAATTCAGTGGTAAAACTCAAGTAACATTTTTTTTAAATGATTTTCTCTGTGTTTCTAGTGGCCAAAAGTATATAGGCTTACATTGTCTTTAGATTTCAAAGGTATGTGCATCAAATCAGTGATCGCCTTCTTCTGCTTCTTGAGGCTTATTTGATGGTTTCCTCAATGGATTTGATGTCGTCATTACCAATCATTAAACATATCTTCAACCAAACTGTTGGGTGCATTAGTGCTGCTTTGTAGTTGTTGTCAAGTGAGGGTTCATTATTCTTAAAGAAAATGCCTCTACGACGATCCTTTCATGAGAGAAAATTCCTTTGTACTTCTAGGCATTTGAAAGTCATGCCAGTTGATAATGTATGCCACCAAAATAATAATAATAATAATAATAATAATAATAATAATAATGATAATGATGATGATGATGATGATGATGATAATAATAATAATAATAAAGAGGACAACCTGGAGGTCTAGTTGTATATGTATCAAGACAAGAGAAATCTTAATTGAAACAACAAGAATTTTATACTTTGCTATTATTGGCTATTTTGAACTTTTCTTGGTTTTGTTCCAGAATAGTCGATTTTTTTTTCCCTTTTTTTACCTCGAATGTAATTAATACTTACTTCCAATTAGTTCAAAGTTTGCTTCATAACTTGGATGACAAACAGGTTCGATGGGGAAACTCAACCAGGTCTGATTCCTTGCAAAGATGCGGCCAAGAGATTAATGGATTTGGGGCTAGTTTTCACTCCTGTTGAAGATGCTGTTCGTGAAACAGTAGAAAGTCTGAAAGCCAAAGGCTTCTTGGGGCAGCATATATCACAATCTTAGTGTCGTTTTTATTTTTCTGGTTTAGGGAGGAGGGTGAGAGGGGGCCTGGCCCTGGTGGTTAGGTGCTAATTCTTTCAAATTTCCGTTTCTTTACTTAGTTGTCAGTAATTATGAATGCAATAAAGTCATTACAATTTACTGATATAAATTAATTTACGTCTCTCTTTCATCATTCTTATGTTCCTAAAGAAACTTTATTCCTAAATCTTATTATTATTGTTATCCTTCAAAATATTGTCGATTACCATCTAATCATTTCTCTTTGTTGTTAACTTATATGATTCAATGAATGAGTTACGAGAAACCAGAAGCCTCTCATGCACACCCAGAAAGCATGTGAAAATCTGCTGAATGTGTCCAAAGGCTTTGTTTTCTACACAGAGCACAAGATTAAATTATAACCTGCATCTGTCGATCTCTGAAAGGAAATGGATGATGAGATAGAGCTTTACTACTTCTGCTAGAGGCAAAAGTTTGTCCATCTTTGATGTAAATTAAACTATGCAAAAGGGGCACGTGATTGGGGACCTTATGATTCTTTTTTACTAGGGTCATTGTCACCCATTAACAGGCAATTTTGGTTAATCTACTGAGTTCAATTCAATTCAATTCAAGTCGATCTTATTGCTTTTAGTTTTTAGTCTTTTCCCCATCTGCCTATTCATTTTTTAAAAGCCACCAACACTGCATGTGCATCAACTTCTCTATTCTTTGTTCTTGCTGCCTTTTTTTCCCAAGTAACGAATATAATCTTTTGTCTACGGATTGAACAAGAGAACAAAGAGAGAGAAAGTGAGACTTGTTCTTCTAATCATGGAGGTTCCTCTGGCAATGCATGTGCATCAATCACTTCTCCCCACTTCCCATTATTTTACATTTCTAACCAATCTTTAATCTTCTCTCTTCGTCATATATATACGTATACACATATACATACCCTTGTTGATTATCTTGGAGTAGAAAGAAGCCTGTAGACCAATTCTGAATCCTACAATGAGCAGTCCGGCCCCTTGTAGCCGATCCTGGTTAGTACTTTTCTAACCATTTTATCCCTTAATCCTGTTTCCTATAACAATTCTGATAGGGGAATTTGTTTTTTCATGTTATTACTTTCTTTCGAATGTCTGTGAAGGTCCATAAGTGAGGACTCATTGAGAAGATACGTGCACTTTGCAAGTGAGAGCTGCATACAGGAACTGTTATCAGCTTCAGACTCGAACAGGTTTGGAAATGGCGATGATGGATGGAAAGTTCTTACTCTTGACGATGGAGTAGAGATATCAAAGAGAAGGTCGGGTTCACTTCACACTTTCCGAAGCCAGTGGCTGCTCAAATCAGTCTCACCTCAGCAATTCATCACTGTTGCCAATGCTATCGATGCTGCCAAGGTGATGATCAATTCTTGGCGCTTGTAAAACTTAAATAACGGGTGGATATTGATTGAAGTATCATCATAATTGTCTATACAGGTAGATATAAGTTGGTCCAACACAATGAAAAGAAAACTTTTGTCCTTAAGCATACATGCATGTGAAGAAAACTTAGATGTTTAGTTGTTTTCATCAGGAAGACAATTTACAGCTATTTTGGCAAGGATTTGAATAGAATTTTTTTTTTTTTTTTAATGTTTATGGAACTTGGAATTCTATAAGAAAGCAACAGCCAAGTAAATATTAATACGCAAGTATATTTACTTTAACATTGCTGTCAAATTTTCTGACAACAGCAGTGGGATTCTGATCTGGTTGAAGCCAAGTACATTAAAGACCTTGAAGATAACCTGAGCATAATCCGACTTAGGTTCGGGGACCACTCGAAGCCGCTCTTCAGAAACAGAGAATTCATAGTCTACGAACGCCGCGAAACCATGGAAGATGGTACCCTTGTAAGTAAAACAAATAAGTCTAATTATTGCTTGTTTTCACAAACAATGTACAATTTTTTATTCTTAATTTTTCTGGGGCTTGTAGGTGGTGGCAGTAGCTTCACTGCCAAAAGAGATAGCAGCAGGATTGCATCCCAAGCAAAATAATTCAATTAGAGGACTGTTGCTTCAATCAGGATGGGTTGTGGAGAAGCTTGAAGATGACTCATGTATGGTCACTTACGTCGTTCAGGTAAATTAAAATAAACAAAATATAACACTCGTCTGCATGTAGTCCAAAATTTATATATATATTGCCATATTGATTAAAACAAAGCCCTTTTATATATATATACTTATTTTTGGTTTCTCAGTTGGATCCTGCAGGATGGGTACCAAAGTGCTTTGTGAATCGGCTTAACACAAAACTGGTTATGATCATTGAGAATCTGAGGAAGCTAGCACAAGCTTGTCCAACTAATAAGGATACATGAATTTTCATTGCTTTTTGTGCAAAACGATTAAAGCTTAAGATATAGTAGTGTTTATAGTGATGAAAAGCCCATAAACTCTCCCTTTCATCTTTGAATTTAGCTTTATTACTCTAGCTTGCTCTGGGCTTATAAAAGGAAAGGATATGTTTATAACGCTTGCTCTTTGCTTAATATTCAAAATACAACAGCTCAAAGTGTTCTTCAAATACTTACAACCACAAACACTCAACTCCAAACGTGCAAGAAATTCAAATTTTGGATCTCACCAAAGATAAATGCTTTTTTTAGATGTGTACTGATTGTAATAAAGTGGTTCTAAAATTTTAATTATGATTAACATGAGAAAGATGGCAATTTTGGGCACTTTCACTAGAGATGATATCTAATAATAAAAGAAGGATCAAAGTGAAATATAATAAAGAATGGTAATACCACTATCAAATATGAGGTGTGAATAGAATTTTCTCCATTCTGTGTTAATGATTAGAAAGATTTGCAGATCTATCAAATTCCAGATTTTCGATGAAAAGGACTTACGTTAGTAAACAAAAGTTTAGCATTTTTCTATTTAGAAAATAATTTTAAAAAATGATACCAGATATCCACTAAATAAACTTTAAAGGCTCTTGCCATAATTTGGCATGTGAAAGTGGACCACTCGTTTCTAGGTGATCATGTTTCATTGTTTTTTTTTTTTCAATTTTCAATTAATTGTTCTTGTCCTTGGCTAAGAAACATTAAAAAAAATGAATAAATTAAGTAAACCTGAAAAAAAGGTTAATTATGTGTGTTTAAGGGATTCCTTAAAAAGGCAAAAGATAGCAACTGCCTTTATGAAAAGCTGAGGTACAAATAATTAAGGACCACTTTGGAGCTTAATTAATTAATTAAATGTGGCTCCTTTAATCCATAACTGACACTGCATTTGCATTCATGTAAATGCCATCTTTTTAGTTCCATTTCAGCGATCAAATTAATATTTGCCTCAGTTTATCTTTTTGTGGAGAGAAGCTTGATGGCAACATGGAGCTCAGCCACCAACTTTTTTCTGGTTGCCTGAATTGCACGTAATCAAAATAACGTACTGCCTTTCCTAATTTGCCAACACATATTGCAATAAAGAAATAGAAAAATCCCCAACTTGAAGGAGAGATATTGTTACTTGGGATTGCAACTAATTATGATTAACATTCTTAATGAAACAAGTAGATATATTCAACTAGCGATCGAGTCAACTAAAGCCTAATGGCGTAATGGCTGTTGGAGTGAATAACTTTTAAATCTTTTATTAACCAGAAACTTTTTGGAGGATCCAAGATACATATAGGCATATATAGCACATGATAAATTGAGGGAGAAATAAGAAATTAAGATGACTGTTTGTTGGACTTGGCGCTTTTTATATTATTAAAAAAATAATAATCTCTTTTTTAATATTAGTATTTACATTCTAAATTTACAAATATTACAATAAAACATTCTTAATTAATTAAATCAATATCATGTTCTGATACAGTCTAAGTTGAAAATAAATTAGATCTACTTTCTTTTTCTTTGTACATATGAAAGGATTCAAGCAAATTTCATGTTTGCGCCATATAAAGGTCGATGATTATCAAATACAAGACCTGGATAGAAATATTAGATGGAAATCTTATATAAATTTACTACCTATATTTATTAACGAAGAGAAGATACGAGTCAAGATCCGAAGAGAGTGCAAAAGTTGACAATTAATGGTGCACGTTATGTAATAAATAAACAAATCAAGCTTTCATCCATTTATCTCGAACGTCCAAACCGCCGAGTAACAATGGCCAACGCCTCACTTGAGTACATGAATCTCTTGATCTTCACCACATTTATATTGCTGCTTAATTCACTTCTCCTCATCACTTTTCTTCACAGCCCACCAAATTAACAAAGAAATCGAGATGGGTAATGGAGCTGATCAAAACTCTGTTAAAAAGAATGCACATACCAAGCTCAAGCTCAAAATGCTTCTGCTTGTTATACTGACAACTCTTCTCACAATTTACATTTTCACTGGCCCTTCTTTCAGCTTGAAGCTCAATAGCTACTCCAACCAGCTTACTCTTCCTCTATTGAACTCTACAGCTCTCTTGAGTGAGCTCAGCTCTACGAAAATGGAGCTTGCTGCAAGTCATGGCATCATTGCTGAGTTGCAGCAGCAGCTTAACTCCACCAACTTGCTTGTGCAAGCCCTTCTTATTGAGCTTACTAGAGAGTTTGTACACCCAAATGAGAAGGTGAGCAGCATTAATTTGTCTGCAGTGATGAGTAAGTTGAGTGACGATTTAACCGTTGGTTTGCCTGACGAGGTGAAGCTGGCCGTAGGTCCTCATAAGTTGCCATTTGGGTACTCTCCGAGGATGGGATCCGACGAGTTGATTGCCCCGGTTGGAGCTGGTTGCTTGAAGTTTCATGATGAATTGGTGAAGTTTATGACTTATGACACTGGTGGGGAGTGTCCTGTTGATGATGTTTTTGCACAAAGGCTAATGCTTAAAGGGTGCGAGCCTCTGCCTCGCCGGAGATGCAAGCCCAAGTCTCCGGTCAATTATGTCGAGCCAATACCTGTGCCGGATAGTCTTTGGGCAAAACCTGCTGAAACTAGTATCATTTGGGATCCATATTCATGCAAAAGCTACCAGTGTCTTATTGATAGGAAGAAAGCACCAGGGTTCTTTGACTGCAAAGACTGCTTTGATTTTCAGGGCAGAGAGAAAAGTAGATGGCTCATTGACAATGGGAAGCTTGATTATGGTATTGATCAAGTTCTGAGTATGAAGCCTCTGGGGACAATCCGAATTGGATTAGACATAGGAGGGGGAACTGGCACATTTGCTGCTAGAATGAGGGAGAGGAATGTGACTACCATCACAACCTCATTGAATCTAGATGGTCCTTTCAACAGCTTCATTGCTTCGAGAGGCTTGATTCCGATGCATATCAGTGTTTCCCAGAGGCTTCCATTCTTCGAAAACACACTGGATATAGTTCATTCAATGCACGTTCTCAGCAACTGGATACCAGATTCCATGCTCGAGTTCACACTCTATGATATATACAGGGTGCTGAGACCTGGAGGGATCTTTTGGCTGGACCGTTTCTTCTGCTTCGGGTCACAACTTAACAAAACTTATGTTCCAATGTTGGATAGAATTGGATTCAAGAAGCTGAGATGGAATGTTGGCATGAAGCTTGATCGCGGAGTCAATAAAAATGAATGGTACTTTTCTGCTGTGTTGGAGAAGCCAATGACCTGAAGTATACACTGATATCCCATTTTGCAAAATGAACACCCTCTTTGTATGATAATTGTCTACAATTGATGATCAAATGCAGGATACTTTCATACATATCTTTCATGGTTTTTGATTCGAGTTTAGATTAGAAACAAAGAACACAAAAAGAGAAATATACAACATGAAGTAGAATTAATTTGAAACCAAATAATCTCACACAAAATTTTTGGAAGAGAAGTATACATGCACTTATACACAGTTTCTGAATCATATTCTCACAAGCAAAGAAATTGAATGTCACAAACAATAACAAACTCTGAAAATAAGTTGCATTTACTAGCTAAAGTGCTATTAAGTACAGAAGTACACTGATCTTGTCCGGTGCAGCATTCAAAACAATAGGTGAATACTCACTGAGGCTCTATCTTTGAAGTTGGAAAGCCACCGCTATAACCATAATCAAAGCCTTCTTCATTGCAATAAGGATGGTGGAAATTTCCCTTGCTTGGATCCTCGTAACTTGCTGAAGAGGATGCTGATTCTGCATTTGGATTCAGACCAGCTTGCTGCAAAATGTTCTCAATGTCCTTCACCACTTCACTCATTGTAGGCCTGTCATCTCCTGATTCTTGCACACACTTCAGTGCAAGATCCACATACTTTTCAAAACCTTTCAGTGTTGTACTCAAACCAATGGTTGGGTCAATTAATTCATAAAGGTTGTATAGCTCTTTCTTCTTATCCATTGCTGTTCTTATCTCTCTCACAATGTATTTTCCACGCTCTATGGGTCTTCTTCCAGTAAGTAACTCCAGCATCAGCACACCAAAGCTATAAACATCACTCTTTTCAGTCAATTGTTGTGTCATGTAATATTCTGGATCCAAGTAGCCCTGCACCCAAAAAGATCCATTCTCAGGACATATAAGATCAGTTCAGAATTCTCTGTGAGCTTAAATATTTACATGAACTCACAAAATTTTGTAATCTAAACTGGTAGATCAAGTGTCTTTGTGGGGATACTCACCATTGTCCCTTTAACTTGAGTAGTGATATGGTCCTTTTCACTGTCAGACATAGATTTCGAGAGACCAAAATCGGCAACTTTGGCATTTAAGCGTTCATCCAGAAGTATGTTGGATGATTTAATATCCCTATGTATAATAGGAGGGTTGGCAAGTTCATGCAGATAGGATAAACCTCTTGCTGCACCAAGGGCTATTTTAAGTCTCCTTATCCAATCCAACCTGATTCCATTCTTCCCTGCATTTACAGTATGTTGACAATTACCATCCTTTATATAAAGCATGCAACTGAAGAATCAAAAGGTTCCAGAAATAATGATGAAGAATATACCTGATAAACTGTCCCCCAGAGAACCATTAGGAACAAACTCATATATCAGCATTTGTTCACCTCGATCAAAGCAAAATCCCAAAAGGCTGACAAGATTTTTATGATGGACTCTTGATAGAAGTTCAATCTCCATTTTGAATTCTTGCCCACCTTGCATAGATCCTTGTTGAGCTCGTTTGATGGCAATCAGTTGTCCATTAGGAAGAGTACCCTTATAAACCTATAAAGATTTTGACGAAATAAAAAATTTGGGTAATCATCCATGGTTATTTTAACTTTCTAAGTTGTTAAGTACAAGTTAATAGAGATAGTTTATTTATCAATTTAACATTTTTCAATGCATGTTGTTTTGAATGTGACTAGGTGGTTTCAATTGATTGGCCTGAATTCATCCATATATTGCTGACAAATAAAAACATACATGGCAAGTGATGATACATCAGTTATTTGATAATTTTGTTTATCTTTATTCTAATACTTCCTTCCATCTTAGGGCATGTTCTGTCCTGCGATGAAAGCATACCTCGAGGGAGAAGGTGGCTTTGGTTTTGTGCTTGTACATGCCTAACTCAAATTTTATTGGGATAGAATTAGAAAAATGGCCATAATTACATTGACACTTTTGAGAATATGGTAAAAGTAACCACATTATAAATTATCAACGGGAGAGATTTGTGCCTGATTAGTGGAGGCATTACACTGAAATAAGGTCAGAGAGAGATATATGAACCAAACCTTTCCATAGCCCCCAGATCCAACATCATTAGCATCAGAAAAATTGTTAGTGTATTTTTTAACCTCTTCAAAGGAGAAGCATCTTGCTCCTTTCAGTTGAGGAATGCTACCACTGCTCTTATTCATGTCCCAATGTGCTGCATTTGTAAAACATAAACAAATTTAATAGTGCACCAACTGGAAAAATGCAAAGTTTACATCAAGTCCTTAACATACCAAAAGGGTTCTGTTCATTTGCTTTCTCCGCTCTTCTCTTTTGATGATAAGCATAAACTCCTGCAAGGAGTAATAGTAACAGTACGACACAACCAGCAGCTGCTGCTCCAATGATAACCCCAATGCTTGTCGACTTGTGTGACCCTCCAGATTCTTCAAAAAGATAATGCACCAACAGAAACATTAATATCAATGAAAGCAGCAGTGCACTAATACATATTGTTCCATGACAGTAGCAAAATTACCAGCAAAGTACTGATACTGATCACCATTGAAGAACATAGGTCCAAAAAGAGGAGGAGGGCTGTAAATCTGGTTGCTAAGAACAAACCCAACACTAGACACTCCTGTTCGATTAAAACGTTCTTGGCCAGAAGGAAAAAATTGTATACTCAATTCAAGGTATTCAAAATTATTCTTGTGCGGATTACTGAGAGAAATGGAATCTATGGGAAGTTTATAAGTAGACTGAAAAGATGTTATCACATTCTGCTCGAGAATTTCATAGTAAGTTGTGTTTCCCAAGTCTGAAAATGAAAGAGATCTGAAAACTAGAGTTCCCGTATATGGATAGGCACATTGACAGTTAGGGCTAGAACTCTGATTTGCATTGCAGGGGGCAGGTAGACAGTTCTTTTGCTTTGTTGAGTAAGGGGAAATCGGTTGGGAAAGCTGGCAGTAACCTTTTGCAGTTCCCAACTCCTGACAAATTGGGTTATCAATAAGTCTGCAAAATTTAGAAGAAAATAACCTCAGTGAGTTGAAAACGAATTGTTTCTAGTCCACTGTATGGTACATATGGCATTTTAACTGTCACGGAATTATTATTTGTGAATTTTTCCGGAAAACCATTGAAAAGGAATTCCTAGAACACAGGGAGAGTGAGCTTTACGTTAAGTTAACGGCAGGTGCTCCTCCTCTTTCTGTGTAGGCAGAGATGCGATTATTCTGCAAATTAACAAGCAGATTTTCACTGTAGCTCGTGCCAAGGTCCAAGGTGCCATTAAGCTCGTTGGTTTTCATGACCCTATCAAAATGTGATAATTAAATCAGGGCAGAAGAGTGACTGCATTTATATGGAGTTTGCCAGTGATCTGTTTTGTGTTTGAACCTAAAGGTTTCAATTTTTGAGATTCATTTGTAATTTTCAATAGCTTTTACATTGGCTAGGGTGCTACTTGAAATATATGCTAATACTTACACAGTCTGCAGATGGGGAATGCTGAACAGATCAGCAGGAATTTGACCTTCAAGATTAGTATTCTCCATCATTCTGTCAGAAAAAGTAGTCAATCATTCTCCTAATTTCCATGAAAATTGCCCGTCTTGAATCACAAAAAGACAGAGAAATGCATACAGACACACATGTGAAATAGGTCTTAACAACATAGATCATAAAGAGACATACACAAAAGACACATATTAAGTGAGGAGCCATAAGAGGATAAATTGGAATTTGAACAATCATCAACATGGAAAAGCTGTAATCTACAATATTAGTTGCGAGAAAAGATGTAATACAGAACATATGGGCCGTCTTAAAGTGCAGTTGTGTAAGGAACTGCAGTTCCAGACCCAAAATACTTAAGGTAACACATAATCGACTCAAATTGCATGTGTACGTGTTTTACTTGTAAAGAGCAATTAAGAAAGGAGACGACAGAGATGCATACAATGTTGTTAAGGATTGCATGCTTGAAAACCATGAAGGAACTTCTGATGCATCGAAGCTGTTATTACTCATGTCCCTGCAAATCAATTGTTATAGAATGAACATAAATCAGTATTTGAGATGCTTTATCTACCCCAGGATTATTGATGTGAAGATATAAGCAGATGTAATAAAAACTTTTCTACTTACAAGTAACTGAGGACGCTCAAGCCAGTAAGGTTAGGCATTGCTCCAGTCAGTTTATTGTTAGACAAGTACCTGAAAGATATTATAACCCAACACTCTTCATTTCAAAATAATTTGTGGTAAAGAATTGGATCTAACTGGCCAAAAATAAAATATAAGGCTTATTTCCATATCTATGTAGTCAGCGTACAGCTCATTAACACTTGTAAGATTGTTGAGGTTTGAAGGAACAGGTCCGCTTAATGAATTCCTATCAAAACGTCTGTAATCAGGACGAGAAATTCATCAGAAAAGACTTCATATAGACTACAGTACGCCGTAGCATTTCAATTGAATATGAGATGTAGATACTCACACAACTTCGAAAGTTTTCACTAGTCCAAGGGTGGCAGGAAGCTCGCCAGTGAGGTTGTTGCTGTCAAATAGCCTGGTCCAAGAAGTGAAAAAGTGAGAGGAATAGAATGAAAGTGATGCTTTAATATACAATGTTTGAGATGACCATCTCTGATAGCGACATAAACTACAAGAACTAGTTTATTGCAAAACTTACACATGAATCAGAACCATGTCTGGTCGGAAAAGTTTCTCTGGTATTGAGCCTGAGAGTTGATTCTTTCCAAAATGACTGTAGATGATGAAAAGAAGCTTATGAGAACAAATACATGCAAGGCTATAAGTTAAGAGAGCCAAAAAGATCAAATAGATTTGGCATACAAGTGCTTTGCACGAACTAGCATATCAAGACCAGGTGAGTTTCCATCGGAGACTGGGATCTCTCCCTCAAGTTTGTTGTCAGTAAGATCCAACCAGTAAAGTTTAGAGAGATTACCAATGGATGGTGGAATTCTTCCACTGAAACCATTAGAATTCAAGGATCTGCATGCAGTAATAATGAATGTTTTCAGATTCACTGGTCCATTGACACAAACACAGAGCTACACCAACAAAAGATGTAAAAGAATGTAAATGTACAAAATCAGCAAAAAAAGGCCTTGTAAACCCCTCATCCAACGTGTTTTCATATTATTGACAATTGCAACAGCCTAAGTTAAACATTACAGAGTCAAAAATCCTTACAGAAGGACCAACTCCTGTAGAGATCCAATTGAATCGGGAATTGGTCCAGAGAAACTGCAACCCACCAGCATCCTGGCATGCAGAAGTATAGTTTTTGTTAATGCTCTAACCACAGAAGTTTGCAAAAAGCAAAACCTTTGAGGAGAAGAAATCTCCTTACAAGTTTGATAGCTTCTTCAGATTCCCAATTGTTGTTGGAAGTGGTCCTCTCAAGTCCTTGTTGTTGGATAAATCCCTATATGAAGAGTTCACAGTCAAATATTTGAAAATCTCTAAATCCAGGGACAACTATCATAGACAACATTTCCATTTCAATCAAATATAATCCTGAATGAGAGGTGCTGATTTCAACTAATTGCAAGTATTAAAAAAAAAAGATATACAATTCCTCAATGTGAGGATTGAGGACTTACAGAGTATGCAACTCCGTTAAACCAGTAATGTCTCCAGATAGCTGACCTTTCAATCCCATGCCGG
The DNA here is from genome assembly GCA_002013955.2 of Citrus medica. Taxonomy (NCBI): domain Eukaryota; kingdom Viridiplantae; phylum Streptophyta; class Magnoliopsida; order Sapindales; family Rutaceae; genus Citrus; species Citrus medica. The sequence goes on from MKYO02025636.1 coordinate 262,996, forward strand.
ATAATGTTCTGAAACAGAGAATGAATAGCATGATAATACAGAAAAAGAAACCTTCAATGAATAACAATATGTAAAAAAATAAAATAAATAAAAATTGCAAATATATACATGGAGGTCACACGCGAATTTGTGCAGCCAATTCCTTCCCAATTGTCACCACACGGATCATTGTTCTTCCAATTTGGTGGTTCATTCTCCCATACATCATCTTTGAGTGCTTTTAAAATAACAACTGCATCAGAAGGGAGATGCTTTTTAAGTGTTTATTGATGCTAAAAGACTCAAATCACTTCTGATACCATTCCGTAGATTGAAAAGCAAGCGCTTGCTCACACACAGAGACAAACACAAGCACACAGAAGACAGCATCACGCAGTTCTACAAGTATTTCGAGTACATATCAACAAGAAAAATGGAGGTGCTATTGCTAATTGAAGAGAATTAGCTTACAGTCGTTATCATTAGTCACAGCTGCTATGATCAAAAACTGCAAGTAAACGGACAGCAGAAACACTTTTCTTTTCACACCCATTTCTCAACAAACCAAAAATTACTCAAAGCTCAAAAAGCAACCTATGATTGTCCCATACTTCTCTCAGAAAATACAAACTAAACATTGCATGTGGTCACATACGAAGTCAATATTCTACCTTTCTTGATTTTTATCTTCTCTTTTTTCTCTTTCAAAAATGATAAATGGTGCAAGAAAGTTTAATGAAACTGTCATAATGGAACCCACTACATTAAATACAAAACCACACACAATGGCCGCCAATTAATAAATATCTGTTAGTTGGTGGACTTGATTAATGAACTAAAGCTATACTCAACTTGAAGATAATGTTTTTGGCGATCATTTTCAGACCATTTCACAAGTTTCAGGGGGAAGAAAAATTCAAACTTCTAAATTTCATCCTGAACAAGTTTGTACTTTTAAAAAAGAAACAAATCAGAAAGCAAAAGCAGGTTAAACAGACTTTCCACGCCCTGCTACTAGTATATGGTAATGAATCATTCAGCCGTTTCCCCTTCCATTTGCTTCAGAAATTATCATTTCTTTTGCTTATAATATAGATCGTGACTAATATTACAAAGGGTGACAGAAAGATGTGATCATGTGAACACGTTGATCAACACAATCAATTAATATATAAATTGCATGTGAATGTTCGTCAGTCAGGACATTCTTATCCTTTAAAATATGGTTTTGTACATAATTACATCCAAAATAGACTACCCTTTCTCTCTTGGAAGGAAAACTTATAATAAAAATCCAAAATATAAAAAAGAATCCACCAAAGCCTTATAATGAATTGAGTAGCGCTTGTAAAATTGGTTGTCGAGTCATGTTCGTGTTGTGTCAGTTTTATATCATATTAAATTTAACTCAATTCAAACATGATCCATTCAATAGTCATATCAAAATATTGAGACTTAAACCCTGATACGAAAAATAAACGGGTTATTCAATAATCTATTTAATATTTATATATTTAACAAATGTTATACACACACATATACATACACAAACTCCCCAAATTATTACACATTTACACCATTAAAATTCTAAATCTATATAAAATTTTATAGATAAAATACTATGCATATGCCCATCTTCTAAAAAAATAAAAAGAAAAAGAGATAATCATGTTTAATATTTAAGTTTTAATGACAAGGGCATAGATATTAATTTAAAAAACATAATCATGTCGTTAATCAAGTAAATCGGTCAAGAACCTTGGCCTTAACCCAACATAAAAAAAATAATGTCATCCTAAACCTGACTCATTTAATAATCGTGTCGAATTTGACGATTTATATCTATTTATTCTTGTCATGTTTATATCAAGTAATCAGATCGTGTAAAATTTTACCAAATAAATTGACATTATTTTGCTAAAGGCAGATAGATATTGACACGCGACGTTGACTAAACATATACATATCATATACATATCATATACATATATACGGAGAGTAAGGATAACGTGAGGATTGATCAAAAGGGTAAAAACGAAAGGTGACAACTTCATCTTCTGCTCATCAAATGCACCCCCCCTCTTCACGTGCGTAAGCAATTCATCAAACACAACACCTAATAAGACAAGTAAAATTCTTAAAACTCAGTGTTTATATACACATGCTATGCTGTTGTGGATGATGATGATGCTTGTTAGTTCAACGGTAGAATTTTGACTTAAATACATAAGAAAAACAATGAGAAGAATTAATATTTTGAGTTTTTTCTTTTCTTGTCAATGGAAACAAAATATTATTGACAAGTAATATATAGCATATAATTAGTTAGACTGTACTTTGCTGTTGAATTCCACGGAAAGATTCGTTGACAAATGTATTGTTAGTACAGTCGTCGACTTCTATTATATTTAATATATGCGTTAGAATAAAACAAGTCATGTTATTCTTGTACAGAGTCAAAAAGATCAACGCGCGCGCGCATAATTATTTAAGGCATGACTGCACGAGCCACGAACCGAAGTGCTGTAGACAAGAAAGAGAAAAGCTTTTGAGTGCTCGCAGTAATTAGAAAGAGAAAAGTATTTATATGCTTTAAAATACTCATATAAAAGTATTATATTATCGAAGGATACACGCGCGCATATACACACACATACATACATACATATATATATATATATATATATATATATATATATATATATATATATATATATATATATATATATATATATAATTTCAACATAAATTTTTGACACAAAATTTAAATTATTAATCTTATCAAATCCAATGCTGAATGAATTGGCACCATTAAATGCTTCTTTTAACTTTTAATATCTACAATAGATTATTTAAGATCCATGGATCAAATTTTGTGAAAAAAATTTAAGTTAAATTATCTCCTCCATAAATACACGAGCACTAATTTGACCCAAAATTTTAAACTTTATTAAAGTTTGAGAAAATTATTAAGTCATATAATTTAATAGTGTAATGGCATTATACTATTAAACTATATGCTTTAATAACTTTTCCTAATTTTAAAGAAAGTCCAAGATCGTGGATGGAATAATTTCTGACTATATATATATATACATATATATATTAGGGGTGAATATGAGTTGGGTTGGATTGAGTTTGTGAAAACTCAACCCAACACAATTAAATAAATATGTTCAATCCAATCCAACTAAATCCTTAAATTATTGGATTGAGTTGGATTGGATTATGTTGGGTTGATTAACATGAAGAAAATTAAAAGAATAATAGAATGAATAAATTAAAGAAGTACTTTAGTTGGCTGATAATTGAGATTTGAGAGAGTGATTTTAGTTTTAGAATTAGAGCATAAAGTAGTAGATAAAAGAATGAAATAGTCTCTTTTATTAAAAAAATGAAAAGAGGATAAAAATATATTAGCCATTTAAATCTTTAAGGTTTTGTAAATCTTTAAAATTTTGCAAATGAGAATTATCTTCTTCTTCTTCTTCTTCTTATTATTGTTATTATTATTTATGTGGTTGGGTTGAGATAAGTTCATCATAATTAACTCAACCCAATCCATTTATTAATTGGATTTGAAAAAATTGACCCAATTAACCCATAATAACCCATTCAATCCGTCAAAATTAAATTGAGTTGAATTAGGTTAGGTTGGATCCATTGGGTTGGATTAAGTTTGCCCACTCTTAATATATATATATATAGAATAGTTACCAACTTTGATCTATTGCAACATCCATTGTTAATTTTAAGGGCTACGTGTAATTTTGGGTGGAGCCAAACCGGTTGCATGGAATTAAACAAAACTAAACAAAACGGTCACCAAAATTGTCTAATAATTTAATTAAATGGCTAACAAAGTAATTAGGTCTGATTTATTTTCTAGCAAAATTTATTGCTTCATGAAATGTATAAAAGCCTTTAAATTGTGGAAATGGATAATTAATTATTAAATTTTGAATCGCCTCCCATCTTTCCCTTTCTTACAAGTTCTTCGCTTCATTTTGGAAACCCTCTTGTTTACCATATATATATTTGCTTATAATATGAAAACATTTTATCGGCACTATCAATCAACAACCCAATCTTTGGCTTTTTCTATTATTTCTTCACCGTTCTCATCCTCATAAATATGTTTTGAGGGTATGGTACCATCTCGCAGATTCCTGCCATGTATCATTGTTGTTTGATTATTGGCTATGGTAGCAGGCATTCTTGCAGCTGTCACGCAAAATATGGGTCACCATGATCTTGCTGCTACTTTCAACAAAAACTTAAAAGTCTTCCTCCCGTTTTAACAAACACAAAAGATAGAGAAGAAAACCTAAATAAAGAACCGAGAGAGATTAATGGAAGTGAAAAAAAAAAATGAAGACGTTAATTGCCGCTGGAAGTGAAGCCATCGTTGAGAACGTGATGGATGAGCAAAATTCATTGTATGCCTCATGCATCCTCGGTAAAAGAGGGAATTGAGTCTGCATGTAGAGTGAGGAAAGAAAAATTCATTGTCGCATGCATGTATAAAGTAATGCATTGGATTGGAAGGTCTAATTTCTATTGGTGTGTTGAAGTAGAATATGGTACCATTGCAAATTGAATGAGATACTAAATTGGTTGAAGATGTAACCAATACATGAATTTGAAAAGGAAACCATTACCATGTCAAGGTTGAGCACGTTGATGGCTGCATAAAGCTGTGGTGCTAGAAACAAATCTGCCTGCACGGTTGATAACATATATAATAGGAATAGTCATATCACATAAACCCCTTCACACATTCTTATTGCTTGGTAAATTAGAAATCAAGTTCTACCATGGCTGACCAAATATCAGTTCGGCAAAGCACAACTAAATACATATTGTGATCTCAGAAAACTGAAGCAGGTCATAACTCACAACCTTATAATGTACTTCAGGCCACAAAGGATAAAACTGGCAAAGACAAATCCTTGTCCTTTCTCCTGGTTTTTTTCACACCACCTCTTTCACTCTCTCTGACTTCTGTCAGATGATTATCATCATATTTTCAATAGAAAAATGAGAGTAACCTCAATGTTCAATAGTAATCACCACATGAAAGAGGCATAGATCAATGCAGTTATTAGAAATTCAATGCTTAGATGACCCACATACAGCCAAGGTTAATTTTGATTTATGAACTCCAGGCTGTATGTTGCAGTTGCGAGTATGTACTCTCATATCTTGTCTGCTCTACCCAAATTAATAAGAATGATCCCCCAACCTCACTCCTCAAAGATAAATCTTAAACTGTGATGCACCAACTGGGGTTTCCACTCCCCGCTTGTGGACTGAGCTTCCTTGCACAGACTATTGTGTATTATAGAAGGGTTTACCATGTACATAGATTAAGCAGAAAAACTAACCAGGAAAACTTCATCACCAGTTGCACATTCCCCAGCATAGTCTTTTAACAGCTTCTCAAGCGCTGAAAATGCAAGCTATAGTCAGATTAAGCCAGAAAACTAATGTTGGAAAAAGAAACTCCGCAAGATGGATATTATTTGGTAGGACTCTTTGGGAAGAACCAAATTAACTTCAAAAAGCAACCTATGACTGTCCCGTACTTCTCTCAGAAAATACAAACTAAACATTGCATGTGGTCACATACGAAGTCAATATTCAACCGTTCATTATTTTCATCTTCCCTATTTTCACTTTCAAAAATGATAAATGGTGCAAGAAAGTTTAATGGAGCTGTCATAATGGAACCCGCAACATTAAGGGTGCGTTTCGGCAGCTGCTCCCCACTCTATATTTTAGAGAATATAGGTGGGGAGCAGCTCCACTGTGGCAGCGCAGCTGCCTCAAACGCATGCTAAATACAAAACCACACACCATGGCCTCCAATTAATAAATATCTGTTGGTCGATTGGCTTGGTTAATGAAATAAAGTCTATAATCAACTTGAAGATAATGTTTTTGGCGATCATTTTCCGTCCATTTTACAACTTAACTTCGGGGGAAGAAAAATTCAAACTTCTAAATTTCATCCTGAACAAACTTATATTATTAAAAGAAATAAATCATAAAACAAAAGCAGGTTAAGCAGGTTTTCCACACCCTGCTTCTAGTATATTTTTATCAATCATTCAGCCGTTTCCCCTTCCATTTGCTTCAGAAATTATCATTTCTGTTGCTTATAATATAGATCATCGCTAATATTACAAAATGTGACAAAAATATGTGAACACGTTGATCAACACAATCAATTAATATATAAATTGTATGTGAACGTTCGTTAGTCAGGACATTCGTATCCTTTAAAATACGGATTTGTACATAATTACATCCTGAATAGTGTACTCTTTGTCTCTTCCAAGAAAAACTTATAAAAAAAATCCTAAAATAAAAATAGGAATCAATCAAAGCCTTATAATGAATTGAGTACAACTTGTAAAATGGCCTGTCAGGTCGTCTTTGTGTCGTTTCAGTTTTATATTGTGTTAAATTTAGGTCAACTAAAATACGATTCGTTTAATAATCATGTTAAAATATTGAAAATAAATACGACTTGAAACAAAAACATGTTACCAAATAACCCGTTTAATATCTATATATTTAATAAATATTACACACACACATATACACAAACCCCAAAATATTACACATTTATACTACTAAAGTTTTAATTATGTATATGTAAACAATACTATATATCAATATTATAAAATATACATGTGTACCAATATTTTACACATTTACACTATTAAAATTCAAAATCTATATAAAATTTTATACATAAAATACTATGTATAAGTCTATTCTTCCAAAAAAAAAGAGAATTATGTTCAATATTTAAGTTTTAATGTAAAAAACATATAAATTAATTTTAAAAAATATAATTGTGTCATTGGTCAGGTATTGATCAAGAACTTTGACCCTAATTTGACATATAAAAAAATCGTGTCAAATTTGACAAGTCATATTCATTTATTCCTATCATATTCGTGTTAGATAATTAGGTTATGTCAAATTTTACCAATTCTAGAATAAAATTACGTTATTTTGCGAAAGCCAGATACATATTGGCACGCGACATTGACTAAACGTATACATATATATGTTATATGTAGAGTAATGATAACGTAAGAATTGATCAAAAGGGTACAGATGAAAAGGTGACAACTCCATCTTCTGCTCATCAAATGTAACCCGTGTTTATTACACATGCTACGCTATTTGTGGATACTGATGCTTGTTAGTTCAGCCGCAGAATTTTGATTTAAATACGTAAGAAAACAATGAGAACAATTAATATTTTGATTTTTTCTTTTCTTGTCAAAGGAACAAAATATTATTGTTAAGTAATATATAGCATAGCCACTTGGGCTTGTAGCCTAGTGATGAACCATTGCCCTCAAAATTAAGCATGACTATGAGGGCAATGGTTCGAGTCCCCATAGACTCAATCTCTCTCAATTAAACATAATTGTATGGAGACTTATTATAACGTCTTTCTCCCTTGCGAAATGCGAGTGGAGTAGAGACATCCTTCCTTTGTGATGGGCATGTACTTCATAGAATAAAAATATAATAATATAAGTCTCATGTATATATCTGATTATAAATATCAGTGCAATGACCTAATATAAGTCTCATGTATATATCTGATTGTAAATATCAGTGTAATGACCTGCTGTCATAGCAGTTGTATATATCTCTGTGTAATACAGTAACCAACTGATGCCTAATTAGTTTTTAAAAAAAAGTAATATATAGCATATAATTAGTTAGACTGTACTTGTCTCATGTATATATCTGATTGTAAATATCAGTGTAATGACCTAATATAAGTCTTATGTATATATTTGATTGTAAATATCAGTGTAATGACTTGCTGTTATAGCAGTTGTATATATCTCTGTGTAATACAGTAACCAACTGATGCTTAATCAATTTCAAAAAAAAAAAGTAATATATAGCATATAATTAGTTAGACTGTACTTTGCTGTTGAATTCCACAGAAAGATTACTTGAAAAATGTATTGTTAGTACGGTCGTCGACTTCTATTATATATAATACATGCTTTAGAATAAAACAAGTCATGATAATGTTGTACAGAGTCAAAAAGATGAACGTGCGTGCACATAATTATTTAAGATGTGATTGCACGAACCGATAGTGCTAAAAGAGATGAGGTTTTTGAGTTTTCGCAGTGTCATAAATTATAATTACTCATATAAAATTATTACATTATCATCGAAAGATACACACACACATATATAAGGGAAGGGATATTTCAACTTAAATTTTTAACTCAAAATTTGAGTTATTGATCTCATACAATCTAATGGTGAATGAACTAGTATCATTAAATGCTCCTTTGACTTTTAATATCTACCATTATATTTTTTAAAATCTATGGTTCAAATTTTATGTAAAAAATTTAAGTAAATAAATTTCAAGTTAAATTATCCCCTCTCTTATATGTGTGAGCATTGATCTAATACAAAATTTTAGACTTTATTAAAATTTGAAAAAGTTATTAATCATATGGTTTAATAGTCTAATAGCATTATACTATTAAACCATATGATCTAATAGCTTTTCCTCACTTTAAGAAAGTCCAAGAACGTAGGTGGGGCTACATTTTTAATTCTAAGAGACTATGTGTAATTTCATATAGAGCCAGATGGTTTGCATAAAATTAAATATAACTAAACAAAATGGTCACCAGAATTGTCTAATAGTTTAGTTAAATGGCTAACGGAGTAATTAGGTCTCATTTACTTTTTAGCACAATTTAGTGTTTCATGAAATGTATAAAAACCTTTAAATTGTGGAGATGGATAATTAATTATGAAATTTTGAATCGCCTCCCATCTTTCCCTTTCTTACAAGTTCTTCACTTCACTGGAAACTCTTCTTGTTTACCTTACATATATGGCTTGTAATATGAAAATTTTATCGGCACTGTCAGACGACACCCCAATCTTTGGCTTTGTCTATTATTTCTTCACCATTCTCATCCTCATAAATATGTTTTGAGGGTATGATACCATCTCGCAGATTCCTGCCAAGTATGATTGTTGTTTGATTATTGGCTATGGTAGCAGGCATTCTTGCAGCTGTCGCGCAAAATATGGGTCACCATGATCTTGCTGCTACTTTCAACAAAAAACTTAAAAGTCTTACTTCGTTTTAACAAACACAAAGGATGGAGAAGAAAACTTAAATGAAAAACCGAGAGAGATTAATGGAAGTGAAAAAAATAAAAATTGAAGACGCTAATTGCCGCTGGAAGTGAAGCCACCCTTGAGAACGTGCTGGATGAGCAAGAACGTGAACTTGCGAGGGATATAGGAAGAAGATGAGATTAATAGTTTCCCATGTGATCTAAAAGCCTACAACTGAGCTAGCTTAAGAATTAAATCCAAACACATTCCACAAACCAAAAGAGCTCAAGAAACTCTGATTATTTATTGATTCAATGGCTACTATCATAAAGTATACAGACTCACAACAGAACAAACCAAACCTACTTGCAAACTCTTCGAAAGCTCAAGTAAAAGATCCCAGAGTTCACACTTAATGCTGCTTAATTATTGAGGGTCAACAAAGGCTGATCTGAAACATGGAAAGACGAAAAGGCATTAACATAATCTTAACACAGCGGTAAAGGTAATTTGATCACGTAACTCATCCCCAGTGGATTAGAAAACAACTTGAAGAACTTGGATAAGAACGTTCCAATACTAATAGCTGCAGTTTATTAATAATTTCGAGTACAATGTGTCACTGCAGGCCTGCTTAGTATTCTGTTATAACTACTAGTTTACGATGAAGGGGCGTCCGGCTGTTTTTCTGGTACAGCATTTTGAAATGCCGGTAGCTTGCTGTACGCCTTATGCAGCCTCAGTAAAAGAGGGAATTGAGTCTGCATGTAGAGTGAGGAAATAAAAAATTCATTGTCGCATGCTTGTATAAAGTAATGCATTGGAAAGGAAGGACTAATTTTTACTGGTGAGTTGAAGTAGAATATGGTACCAATGCAAATTGAATGAGATACATAAATTGGTTGAAGATGTAACCAATACATGAATTTGAAAAGGAAACCATTACCATGTCAAGGTTGATCACGTTGATGGCTGCATAAAGCTGTGGTGCTAGAAACAAATCTGCCTGCACGGTTGATAACATATATAATAGTAATAGTCATATCACATAAACCCCTTCACACATTCTTATTGCTTGGTAAATTAGAAATCAAGTTCTACCATGGCTGACCAAATATCAGTTCGGCAAAGCACAACTAAATACATATTGTGATCTCAGAAAACTGAAGCAGGTCATAACTCGCAACCTTATAATGTACTTCAGGCCATAAAGGATAAAACAGGCAAAGACAAATCCTTCTCCTTTCTCCTGGCTTTTTTCGCATTACTTCTTCACTCACTCACTCTCCCTTCTGTCAGATGATTATCTTCATATTTTCAATAGAAAAATTAGAGTAACCTCAATGTTCAATAGTAATCACCACATGAAAGAGCCATAGATCAATGCAGTTATTAGAAACTCAATGCATAGATGACCCACATACAGCCAAGGTTAATTTTGATTTATGAACTCCAGGCTCTATATTGCAGTTGCGAGTATGTACTCTTATATCTTGTCTGCTCTACCCAAATTAATAAGAATGATCCTCCAACCCCACTCCTCAAAACTTAAATCTTAAACCGCGATTGCACCAACAGGGATTTCCACTCCCTGCTTGTGGACTGAGCTTGCTTGCACAGACTATTGTGTATTATAGAAGGGTTTATGATGTACACAGATGAAGGAGGAAAACTAACCAGGAAAACTTCATCACCAGTTGCATATTCGCCAGCATAGTCTTTTAACAGCTTCTCAAGTGCTGAAAATTCAAGCTATAGTCAGATTAAGCCAGAAAACCAATGTTGGAAAAAGAAACTCTGCAAGATGTATATTATTTGGTAGGACTCTCAGGGAAGAACCAAATTAACTTCAATGATAATATTCCAGGGGATAATGTTGGAACATGTTACACACACATGCACACGCACGCACGTACACACACGCACACATATATAGGAGAGCTTTCAATTTGGGTTCCTCAGAGATAGGTTAAAAGAAAAAAACACAGATTTTAATACATTACAGTACAAAATACACTGTAATAGAATGTTATTTTTTTAATCTTTTAGATCATCAATATGGTGAGGAATCGTTGATTGGATAATTATTTTATATATATACATACATATTTTTCTGTATTTGCAAAGGTATGCGTGAAAATTTACATATATCTGCTTGTGAATTTGTGCATACCTACAATTTAATTAATTTTAAAACTAATCATTCAAGTATGAAGCCTCATCAATGGACCGATAAAAAACCCGTAGAGACCTAAAGAATTCCAAGAATGACTGTTAAATTCATCAGCTTAAAAAAGTAAAATTTCTCAATGGATATATTAACATGTATCTTCTAATTTTTCCATTCTAACATTCATGTAAGGCTTACCCACAAAGCCTTTTTCTATGTGAGTTTTAGTCCAGACATCTCCCTCATCTGCACCAACTTTTTCCTCAATGTACTTCTGCGAATCGAAAAGAAGCAACTAGAATAAATTTCAAAAAAATATTCCAACCATGTAATAAATGTCATCTAAAATCATGATTGAAAAGGCTTTTAGAAACAGACCACACCAGTAAGGTTCTGAAAAGGCTGTATGCTTGAGGAAACAAGATTTGCAGCCTGCAAATGGAGCACAAAAGGAAACTCATTGGTCTCCAAATCTGACACAAACTTCTGGTAAAATTGCATAGAACAATGGATGCAGCAAGTCCAGGACCAAAACATAAAGGTAATGGAAAATGGATCATCTATTTACATCTGATAGGTATCTTCAGAACAGGAAAATAAGGATTATTAGAGTTATCTTATTACGTCGTGATTGCTTTAATAGATGTTTCCTGAAACAAGCTATAGAGAGTTATCTGTTTGGGCACTAATATTTAAGCTATTTACATTTTCCAGATGCTGTATGGGGAGTACATATACTTTGAAAAACTTCCACCTTTTCTTTTCTAAATATTGAGAGGCACATTAATGATGCATGATCGAGCTAATAAATAGGATAAACCATCGAAGTCGACGAAACTTAGCATTAAATTCCATGGATTTAGTCATGTCACTTGTACATTCAACAGAAGCTATAAGCAGAGTCTGATCATCTTTATTTACCAATGCAAAGCAAAATAAACCAAAGAGAGATGGCAACTAAAAGGATTTGAAATTGACCTGATAATTGATAGCTTTTCTCTTAATATCAGAAGGCAACAGTGGATGCTGAGTATACTTCTCTTCCAGGTACTGTAAAATTCACAACGGAACCATAGATAAGCAAATAACTATTAGTATCAAACATCACAGAAATAATCTAAAATCAGGAGCTGCAAATGGATGACTGACCATTAAAATAGCAAAAGAATCAGATACAACAAAATCTCCATCAACCAAAGCCGGCACATAACCAATAGGGTTGATCTTCAAAAATTCTACAAACAGAACATAAAACCACAAAAGAAGTGAAGCCCACATCCAATTTTGAAATCTACGATCTGGCTAATAAGATCGTCATAAAAAATGATGGTCTGTCACATTTATACTAAGACAAAGTTACTCACCAGGACTGAATTGCTCTCCTTTCAGCAGGTCAACTGCTTTGTATTCATACTCTAACCCTGTAACATAAAAAATATCAAATAAAATCAAATTTTGACAAACTAACTCAGAAGGGGTGAATCAAAAGTCGTCGAATTGAAAGAGAAGAGATGACCTTTCAAGTTGAGACCAATTCTGACGCGATATGAGCATGAACTCCTCCAGTATGAATACAGTTTCAGCTTCATATAAGAGTCTCAGTTTCAGTCTTAATATAACAGTCGTAGTAATAATAACAAGGACCTTGCTGAGTTAGAAGGAACGTAACTTTCAGCCCATGTAACATGGCAGTGAGTGTACTGCCATGTTACTTATTTTTATATATTTTATAAGAATTGTAAGTCATGTAAATTGTAACGTAACAAAATCCTAATAATAATAATACTAATAATAAAGATAATAAATGTAAAATCTTAACTCCAAAACATGAAGCAAGATGAAGATTTTTTTAATCTTACCATGTTTTATCAACAGGTTCTATCTATCTCTGACCAGACTACGCAAGCACAGCTGATTGAAGTGAGTGACCTATCACTTGTGTCTTTTTATAATGAGCAAAGCAATGGCTTTTTGATCTACCGTGAAAACCATATATTATAAATTAATCCAAATTTGCTTGTGCATGCGTAGGCAATTACGTTTCTTAATTGACGATCGGATTGATTGATCATGACTAAATTGGTTTTAGTTCTACTTTTCCTGCTATCCTACATGCTTCCTCAGTTGATGTGTCGTGACCCTATTTGCATATTTTAATTTCTTTTCTATTAAGATTACTATGCTTTTGTCATCAAAACACACTCATAAGATAAAAATCCCCTTAAATTAGTATCAAAAAGAAATTTTTCCTGTCTACTATCAATTTCTTTTCAAATTTTTCAAATTTTAATTGAATCCATCCTTCACCACTATCAATTTCTTTTCATCATCATTTCTTACCGATCGTAATTTCTTTTCATCATCATTTCTTACCGATCGTAAGCCAACAATCAAGGACACGATCAATCTAATCTTTACTGACTGGCCCATTGTCACACTAACCCATAATCTGATCTTCCACCTAGTAATTTGTTTTTTCAAATGGACAGCCACAATTTTCCTTAATCATCAAACCAACAATTTTTTTTTTTCTCCGAATCATATAGTCCCAATAAAAAGTCAATCTTTAAACTATTGTTGCGATCATTATAATGTCTTTTATTCGTTGTTGATAGATAGAAAGCAACTTAAAGGGGTCTAAAGACATAACAAGAAATTATCCACGATTGTAAAACCATTGCTCCAAGTTAAAAGTCTTTAACTTTTTGTTGGTTTTTACTTTTAAAATCAAAATGGCTCACTCTAACTTTAAAATTTTCATTGCCATGGCATTGCTTTTCGTTTCTGATGGTGCAATCTCTATCTTTGTCTCCAACGAAGAATCCACCAGAAGTAGTGCCATCGCGCTATTGAAGACTTAGTCAACCGCTTTGCCATCTCCATTGAGTGCTCCCCCTGTGACCACGCCCTCTCCAGTGACTGTCAGCCCTCTGTTGTCACCTCCTCTGTTTTCGTCTTCTTCGGCACTAGTGAATTCTCCATCATTGATCTCAATGCCTCCATTTGATGCTCCCGACTCCGTCTCAATGCCTCCATTTAATTGACTCCATTTACAAGTCAATTAATTGCTTTAATCAAAGTTTATCCCACCAACTAATTATGACTTTTGTAAGTTCCACCACAAGCCATCAACCGAACCAATCATTAAACTTGACTAACTCTAGCAGCCACACCTAAACTAGCGCCATCGTCAACCACCGGCTAGCAACACCATAACTCTGAATTTTCTTGATAATCTTTTTTGTACATCATGATCTTTACGGTGCTTGAAGAAAAAGTTACACAACTGACTCAAGTTAATATGTAGTCCTAACCTTTCAGAATAGCACTCTAAAGGCACTTCTGCTAGACAATCTTGAATGATTGGCCCAGTTGTGCAAGGCAACCCAAACACTTATCACCATTTAGGCACGTCGAGAGGTATTCTACGGAGGTTTATTTTAACTGTGATTAGCAACCTAAGCCAGAGCATAATTGCAAACAACTTCAGCTAATGCTTTTAGTAACTGATGTCTCCAGTTATCATCAGCCCAATACCTCAGTGATTTTCATTCTGCCAACACACTATTTCGATTGGAAGCCGTTTGATGACTTTTTGAATTGCGAACAAGCCTAATTCAGGGGATGTTATCACCCTAATAGCTTATTTTAATTTCGTCTCTACTAGGATTAGGTTTTCTTATTGCAATTATGATTTAGGATTCTAATTAGATTAGAATTAAGATTGTGTTGAACTACTATAAATAGTGGTTCCCATTATGTTTTTGGGCAAGCAATAAAATTAATTCCAATCGCTATTAATTTTTCTCTCTTTCCTTTGAATTCTTAAGGTGCGTTCGGTACTGTTTTCAAATCCTATTTTCTATTTTCTGAATTTAGAAAACACTAAATATGTGTTCGGTAGACCATTTTTGAAAATGTAAAATTCAATTTTTTCTTGTTTTCCTTGTTTTCCAATACAGTATTAAATTTCAAAATGAACTATTTTCTTTTACCATCTCAAAAAATAATAAGATTATTATTATTATCATTATTATTATTATTATTATTATTATTATTATTATTATTATCATCACCCAAAAAATCAATTTCTGTCACAATAAATCTTTTTTAATACATTATAATATTTATGATTTTGTATATTAATTAAATCAAATATATGTAGTGTTTATCATTTTTTTAAACAAAAAAATTAACAAGATCACCTAATTTATTCTTAAAATTAAAATAATCAAACTAATTAAATAATAAAAATGATTATTCATTACTTTATTTTAATTTTATGAAAATTATTCCAATAATAATTCTTTAAAATATTCCTACCGAATGTATTTTACTTTTTTATTTTTAGATTATTTTTTAAAATAATAGCAAACAAATTTTTAAAATTTAAAAATAACATTTTCATTCTCACTTTTATTTCATGAGAACAATGTTTAAAAAACAATACCGAACATGATCTTAAATTTTTCATCAATTCATCTTTTCTTTTTTGAATTCTCTGGTCAAAACCTTAAAACCGTATTATGGCATTTTAGGGTGCGATTTGCTCCACCTCTTGTATTCTCACGGAAACCCATGAGAATAATACACCAAGGGTGCGATTGACACACTATATTGTATTATATTGTATTATATTATTTTAATACGTGTGTATTGTATTATGATATATTACATTAATATTGTATTATAATAATGTTGTCCAGTGTTTGTTGCTGCATTATACAATATTAATTTTTAATTATACTATGTTTAGTGCTACACTATATTGTATTAATTTTTTATGATTATTTTAAATTATATTTTCGAAAAAAATATTAATTAATGCTTAAAAAATACTAAATATAGAAATTTTAAATTTTAAAGTTTTTACATTATTTTTTAGTATAAATTAAAAAATATTGTTAAGTCCATTATTTATAGAGTTGGCATTTTATGGCAAGTCTAGTTAAATTGGAATTTTATTTATTGCATATCTTGTAATAGGGATTAATTCCCTAATTTAGTGAGATTCCAATTTATTAGGAATATTTGTTTCGTAATTTAATTAGATGTCTATTTTAGCAATTCAATTAATGGTGGGATTCTATAATTGGCTCATGAGATCTATTTAGAGCAAAAAGTTGGTTCAAACAAGAAGTCATTAAATGTTTTAGGTATTTCTCAGGAGACAGGTAAGGCAAGAAGATCAGATTTAATCCTATTCAGATTCATGAGAATTATAAGATGAAATAAACTATTATTTGAAAAGAATCCAAGTCTTTTAAGACTTGCTATTTTGGTGAAACCCTAGTGCCTATATAAAGAGAGATATTTCACAATTTAAGTGGGAGGCACAACACAGAGCATAACGCAGAGAAACAAAATTTAGCCTCCTCCTTAGAGAATCTGGATTTAGCGCACCATGTTGTGTTGATTTGTTTACTTATCTTCTTTTCATATTTGTGGAGAGTTTATGTGGATCTTGGATCACTAGACGTTGAAGAATTGAAGAATAGATATTGATCACTTTGCGAAGTGCCTTGAGGATCGTGGATCAAGAGGGGTAGCAATTATTCAAGAGAAGCAAATTCATTCTAAGGTTGAGTAAACTGTATGGTGATAAACTGTAAGTGAGAGTCTTAAGTTTGGTAAATCCATAAGTTGTAACATCTCAACTTAGTGAATTGTTTTCCATCTGGGCGTGGCCTCGTGGATGTAGGATTGATTAATCCGAACCACATAAAAATCTCCGTGTCATTTATTTTCTACATTTTATTGTGTTTTAGAAAATTAATATTTTTTAAGCGGATGAACAGTAACCGTAAACAGTACTTCTAAAGAAATTAATTAAGTAATTTTTGGTTTTTAATTGCCTACATCTATTTTCAATAGATCTAAATTCCTTGCAAATATAATTTAAAGTTAACAAATTATAAAATTCTAGATCTTATACCACTTCTTGTTTTAGCATTTCCCAAATATATCGCAGACGGAAGCGATTCCTTCACTAATTCATTGGGAGTTTTTTTTTAAAGCAATAATATAATGTTCCATAAATTTTGTCAACCATATGTCTTGAATCTTAGCCAATCGGCCCTCAGAAAAAAAAAAAAAAAGGGAATAGCTTTACTGTTTTGGAATCCAAAATGCAATCTCTGCATTATTATGTAGATACAGAGCCATCGTGGGTAGTAGCCTTGCAGGGCCACTAATGGAGCACAAAAATTACAAAAACACCATCATCACCCTGCAACCCACAATGGCTCATCTTCGTGACAATCCTAAAGGGCTTGAACAGTAATTTCGCAACAACTTTCCCTTCGAGAGGTTGAACATGATTAACAGAATGAGGGCGATAACGACGTCATATTTGAACCTGAACAAGGACAAATCACAATTGGATTATTTGAGGCTGGTCACGACGCGGTCGATCTTTTTGGTCTTGGACTTTTTGGTGGAGAATTTAGCTGGGTTTTTTATTTTCATGATCTTGAGTTTCTTGGAGCTTTGTCGATGGAGGATTCGAGGGATTTGTAAGAGTTGGTTTGGTAAATGAGAAGTCATGGAAATTGATTTTCAAATAATGGCTAACCAAAATGAGTTTAATTACAAACCCACGTAAACCCGATTCCCACACGGGTTTAAATTATACGGGTTTAACCGCATAAACTAAAAGCTTGACCACATTACAATATTATACATGATAATTGTCAAACATAGTATTATAACACTCTAATACTATGAGGGGTTCTAATACCTCTTAATGAGGAGCACCAAACGTGCCCCAAACAAATTGTTAAGACAGCCTGCACTGCACCATCTTCTACTTAATAAATCTTTATTTTTTTAGGGAAAATGATAAACAAACTCAAAGAAGACAAAAGGATGACAAAAACGCAGTTTTTAATTGTCGTTTCACGCGTTGAGTTCTGCTTCTTTTAATATTGCGTGGACCCACAAAAAAGAAAAAAAAAAAAGAAAGAATGGAAGGCGTTACCAGACTCCACTCATTTTCCTTTCCTTAGTTTACTCCCCCTCCACTCATTTTACTCCCCCTCCATTTGCAGTGTTACCAGACTCCCCTCCATTTGCTTCGTTCGTTACCAGACTCCCCCTCCATTTGCTTCGTTCGTTACCAGATCTAACTTCTCCTTGCTTCGTTTGTTACCAGACTCCCTTTTTTTTTCTCCCCCAGCCCCACTTGCTTTGTTACCGGACGACGTCTGCTGCTTGTTACCGGATGACGACCACCCAGCCCCACCAGCCCAGATCTACAACGGATACGATCGACTCTTCTTCATATACGACGTCGCTGCTTTAGAGACTTCTAGTTGTTGCTTGCTGCTGCAGTTGTAGTGACCCATCCGTAAGCAACAGACATTATTTTTTTATTTTATCTTGTGGATGATGAAATTTTGAGATTGACAGTGTTAGCATTTCTTCCGTAAGCATGTTCAATTCAAGCTTATTTCAATTCTTAGTGCCACCGATTGACAGTTTGAGATCATCTTTGTGTATCCAACTAGTAATTGGTGTTGAACAGATAATCCTTTTTCTAATTAATCTTTTCCGAATTCTATTAATGTTTTACTGTGATTTGTCACACTGATGATATATTAAAAAAATAAAAAAGCTGCACTTTTGATGTAAAAGAAAATTATCTCTAATTAATTTTCATTTTTGCTATGAAAAGGTAATTATTCCCGAAAATCTTTATTCTCCTGTCCCCATAAAATTAACCCTTAAATTGTTGTTACCTTTTGTTACTATTTGATGCAAGAATAATTTAGCAACTAGAATTTCCATATATAATTTATTTTGCGTTAAATAATTTCCCAAATTGTTTTTCTACTTCTGGGAGCTGTATTTCTTGCATTTGTTGTTAATTTTGGTTTTTCTTTTTCCTGCTACGAATAGACTTGTTTCTTCTGACAAGGTTTGAATAATATATGCTTCAATTCATTCTCATTGAAATTATTTTGTCTGTGGAATTCTTGTGGTCAATTCTATTATAGCACAACTTAAATTTCTATTGTTATATTCAAATTATAAATTTCTATTCTTAATATACAATATATTGAGAGTTGAAGACTAGTCACTTTTTTCTGGAAAAAAAAAATCATTAGGAGTTTCAGAGTAAGTGCAGGGCAGGGAAATCAATAAAGTCCATAAAAATTTCAGAGTCTTACTTCCCTGTATTGCATATCAATATATATTATCATTAGGAGTTTCTTAGCATAAAAGTCTAGAATATTTATTTGTGATAATATTTTATCTAAATTTTTCCAATGTAGAATTCAAATGCCTACTCAAAGCTATTATGTTGTTTTCAAAGGACGAAAGTCGGGCATATACAATTCTTGGCCTGAATGCCATATGCAAGTAAATGGATTCAAAGGGAATTCTTATAAATCTTATAAATCTTTATTGGATGCCGAAATAGCCTACAATGATTACATAAAAAGGCATGAAAAATTACCAGAGACATCCAATATGTTAGAAACTACAAAATTTATTGTGGAAACACTCGAAAAGGGGGTGCAAACTGAAGTGCGTACATGCGACAAAGCTGTGCAAACTGATAAAGGCAGAAATGATTGTATTATTCTGCCTATATTATCCATTGTATGTTGTATTTTAGGGATAATCGTTGCTATATGTATTTTGCCTTTTTATGTAAGCACCAGATGAATCAACTTTATATATTCTTTCCTCTGAACAAGTAAAAGCATCACTAGATGTTCTGACCATGATTTCCCTATTCATTCTATCCTCTTCTTTGCTAAAATTTTTTATAAGATCCAGCTCCCTCTGGTTGCCTCTGCGATATGAAGATGAAATTCTGGTTGAAAGAATGTAAAAGGAAATGGATGAGTGAACTTACATGAATCATGTGCTCTAAGAGATTACATGTCCACTAGAAATGCATATTCAGATTGAGGCATTTGAGCACGACCTCTGGACTGTATAAAGCTAGCAACAGTTTCCGGAAGATCAAACTGTATAACAAATAAATTAAATCAAAGTTGTAGATAATATGGTGGTTCTAGCATCTATTTTATAGAAGGACCGCACGGATATCAAAATACCATCAAACAAGTTTGAAATATAGTCCTTTTGGCCAACAGCGTGAGCAAACAAATTGCAAGTGGCAACATTAAACAAATCTAACATAATTTCAAAAATTTAAAGTTCAATTTAACACAAAACATTATTCCATCACTACAATTTCAAAGATTTAAAGTCAAATCTAACATAATTTTAAAAATTTTAAGTTCAATTTAACACAACATTATTTCATCACTACAATTTAAAGCCAAAATACAAGTCAAGTATCATCATTGTTATCTTCATTATGCTGCTGCTGCTATAGTAATTGTTGGAAATTCTCACTTTGAGATCCTTGATAAGTCATCGAAGGAAAAGAATAATGCAACTGCGAAGTATACGGTGGGACTGGTTGCTATAATACATAAAAATAAACATCATATTACATTACAGAAATATTAAAATATATGTATTCATTAACGACTTGTAAACAACAACTTACTGTGTGCCAATTATAAAATCCTAACAACTTAAATATATAAAACACATCCGGAAATTGTTATAATTTATTCCATTATTTCCAGCCATTTAAATTAAGAAAATCATAACAATTTAAATATATAAAAAGTAAAAATCTACGAATTTTTACAATTTAAATTAAATATTCTAACCATTTAAATACATAGAACACAATAAAAAATTTATTTGAATGTAGTGAGAGTCACTAACTTACCAATTAATCAGTACTAATTTTATCAAGACCTCTGTTTGTAGATCTAGATCTAACTTCTTCCACAACTGAGATGCAGAGACGGAACTGCTTTGAGTTTTTCCTTCCTGAACACAGATAGCTCACGTAAATGAGAGGTGAGAGATGGTGAGAGACTAAAGACAAAACTCAAAAAGTAATCTCTTTCTTTTCGTTACTTTTCTTTCTTTATTTTGATTATTTTATTTTTTAACTCAAAAAGTAATAGACAAAAGCTGTTAGTGCAGTTGAAGCAACAGACATTCACGTGCCAAATTTTCTGTCGTTCTTTTGTCTTCGCAGAGTTCAAATAACAGAACTCTTTTTTTTAACATCATCTCACAAAAAGTTAAAATAGGAACAAACCCGTACCACTAATAATTTTGCACGATTCAACCTAATATTACTACTTTCTTAATTTCTCTTTGTATCACATTTGTCTTCTTATGCAAGTGCTTTTTTTTTTAAAAAAAAAACATGTATATTCTTATGAAATGGATGATTGAAGGAATTCACTTTCATGATTTGAGTGAATGTTATGGTTCATGCCAACAGTCTTAGTCGTTAGACGACCTTGGTATATATTGTTGTGTAAATTAATAGTGTATATGCGATAGGAGTTTAGGCACGAAATTTGAGCAGATAAAATTATAAATATTATTATCATTCTCTCTTTGCATAGAGATCAACATTGATATTTACGTCTGAAGTCTGCATGAGTCCTTAATGATGGGGTTGGAGTCCATGTAACAATGAGCTAGCCCAATGCAGTTGAACCCGGCCCAATCCTTTGGCAAAATTACTCACGTGATTGAACACTTGAATAAGTAAAAATCCGACAGCAGGACTATAAAATGGCGAGACTCTGAGAAAGCCAGCAGAGAAGCCAAGTGAACACGCCCGCTCAAACCATTGCCCGATTGGCTGTGAGACTCAAATTAACCATGATTGAGTGGAGGAGCGAATTTGAGTTCGGATTCTAACCGCTGCTCTCACAACCAATCGGTGTGCAGCCACGGCCTGTTCATGATGTCTCTGAATCGCTGGGACCCTCTTTCTCGGCCTCTCAATCTTTCTAATTCTCTCGACAACACCATGATTTCCTCAGTCTCAGTCGCCGTCACCATCTTTCAACCCCAGCAAGACCCTGACTCTCTCCACATCCATGTTCACAATTCTGGTTCTGGGTCCGCGCCGTCACTTTCTCAAGAACAGCAAGACGCGTTGCTTGCTCAAGTCAAGAGAATGCTGCGGTCGTCGGAGGCTGACGAGAGGAATGTGAGAGACTTCAAAAGGATTGTACATCAAATGGCCCAGGAGGAAGGGGAAGAGTCTCAGTATATGACGGATTTTAGTGGGAGAGTGTTTTGTTCGCCTACTTTGTCTGAAGATATGGTCAAGTGCATGCTGCTCTGCAATTGCCAGTCTGTTCTCTTATCCTTCCCTTCCTTTTCTTCTCTTTTTAGTGTTTTCGTTTTGCCCATCACCTGTTTGATATAATGTGCCTTCTTTGGTTGGTTTAGTCGTGTTTGTTGTTTCTTGAATATTTTGCAATTGCTAGCCCCATTTTGTTACATCTTCATAGAGCTCGCTGTCAAATTTTGTTGCTATTAACCAAAATGTTACCCACTTTTTTTTTTCCTTTTTATGCTCTAGGATTGGCATATCTGACTGAAGTTGTCTCATAGATTATGTTTGAGATTAAGGTGCTATGACTTTTAATCCATGCGTGTTGTTGAATGGACTAAGTGAGTGGGTATTTGCTACAGATTAGGTACCCACTAAACCTTTTAGCTGCTCTGCTTTTGCAATTAAGCAAAAGCATAACAGTTATCAATTATCATTATCCTAAAATTTCAATTTGAACCTCGTTTCACAAAATTTGTTGCATACTATGAGGCTTTATAGATTGAATCCAAATTTGCAAATTATTGAAGTTTGATTTCTAACTAGAAGCCAGTGACCCATGTAATTTTAATAGGTAGCCGTGAACTTTGAGCATGGCTAGAGCCCTTTGTGAGCTTCAGTGGGAACTTCAACATTGCTCACCCAGTATCAGTGAAGATTTTATTCTGAAAACACCGGCTGGAAAAGAGTCAAAGCGAAAGCAGAAAGTTTTAAAAGTTGCCTCGAAGTTGACAGGCAGAATTGCTGAGATCGAAGCAAGCTCAGAAGATGATATGAATTTGAAGCTGGATTGTGCTGGAGTTCTGGAAGAGAATGTGCAACCAAGCTTCCCTCGAAACGACATTGAAGGTGATTTGCATAGATTGAATGAGCTGTCTACAACGGATCCTCCATCTGCCTGTGATGGGATTGGTAACTTTCCTAGCCCAAGAGAACTAGCAAACCTTGACAAGAGTTTTCTGGCAAAACACTGCAATCTTGGCTGTAAAGCAGATCGCATCTTAAAACTTGCCCAGGGTATTGTTGATGGCAAAATTCAGTTAAGAGAACTAGTAGATGTGTGCAACGAAGTGAGCTTAACAAACTCTGATAAGCTTGCAAAGCAGCTAAGTCAGATTTATGGATTTGGACCATTTACACGCAACAGTGTGCTTGTATGCATAGGATTTTACCATGTGATTCCAACTGATTCTGAACCTATTAGGCATTTGAAACAGGTGAATTATTTTTTACCCTTCCTTAAGCATCCTCATTTGTTGGAAGAGTTTTGGATACTATTGATAACTACATTGACGCAGGTCCATGATAGAAGTTGCACTAGTAAAACAGTGCCAAAGATTGCTGAATCAATCTATGGAAAGTATGCACCTTTTCAGTTCTTGGCATACTGGTAAAAACAAATGGAACTCAGCCATTCTTTTATTTATCCTTATGATCCTCTGACTTTCCCAGTTATGTGGTTCCCTCACTTGATCTTTTTCATCATTAGGTCAGAACTGTGGCACTTCTACGAAAAGAGATTTGGGAAGCTAAGTGAAATGCCCTACTCTGATTACAAGCTTATAACAGCCAGTAATATGGGAATAAAAAATATTCGTCAAGTTAAGAGGACGAAGATATCCTGACAGAGTGGCATATGATCAACTAACTAGAGTGGCAAAAGTGGGACAAAGGTTATTTTTGTTCTTGCTTTGTTGTGACATTCGTATCTGGTTTTTTCACATATTTAATGTCTAATATGACATTTGGGAAGTCTATTTAGCATTTTACCATACCCAATTTCTTCTAATATAAACTAAACATCCTGATATAATTAGATTTGTTTTTTAGTGAGGTTTTACAGGCCTCCTTTGGGTTAGGTTTGCTATGATTCGATTACTTTTGATCTTTTATATTTCTTATGTTTTTGACTGTTTAATTTTGATAATTATCGTCTGTGGTTCTCTTAGCTTGATGATTCATGTCAAGTAGTTGCTCCTTTGCTTGAAATGCTGAGAATTGATAACTTCAACCCATAATCCCCAGCTCTCATGGAAGCCTCAAAACCCGAGTGCTGTAAACTAGAAGAAACAGGGTCTCCGCTCATTTTTAACAAACATATGAGTTCGCTTGTGAATGTAATTGATCCTTGTAAATTGTGTGCATGGATGATTGGATGTGATATTGGATTCACTTAACATATTGAGTGTGTGAATGTGAGATCCAGTGAAGTGATAACAGTCGTTGAACTTTTATCAAATCATTTTCACACAAGTATATATTTGGAAATAAGTATTCATCGACTGACTGATAAAATAATACAATTAATTCACATACGTTCTGAAAAGAGCTATCAACTAGTTAATTAAGGGTCATTCTATGGTGCTGTGATTAAAGTTATAACATCAATACCATAATTAAACATAAATTATGTAAATGAAACATAAGACTTGTAAATGGAAGGTAAAATGAGTAAATTAGTGTAAAACTAGTAAATTGGTGTATTATTAGTAAATAAAAAAATTACAAATATAACATAGAACTTGAATATCAACATTAAATGCAAAATAAAACATGAATTTTAGAAATTAAACATTCGATTTGAAAATGGAAAATAAAACTAGTAAATTAATATAAAACTAGTAAATTGATGTATTATTAGTAAACAAAATAAAGATTGCAAATATAACTTAAAACTAGTAAATTAACATTAACTGTAAAATAAAATATAAATTTTTGAAAATAAAACAAAAGACTTGTAAATAAAAGATAAAACAAGTAAATTACTATAAAACAAAAGACTTGTAAATAAAAGATGAAACAAGTAAATTACTACAAAACTGATAAATTGAGTATTACTAGTAAATAAAACAAATATTTACAAATATAATATAAAATTAGTAAATCAACATTAAGCGTAAAATAAAACATAAACTTTAGAAATGAAACATAAGACTTGTAAATGGAGGGTAAACAAGTAAATTAATATAAAATAGTAAATTAATGTATTACTGGTAAACAAAACAAAAACTTGTAAATATAATATAAAACTAGTAAATCAACACCAATTGTAAAATAAAACATAAATTTTGAAAATGAAACATAAGACTTATAAAAGGAAGGTAAAATAAGTAAATTATTATAAAACTGGTAAATTGATGTATTATTGGTAAATAAAATGAAAAAATTATAAATATAACAAAAAATAAGTAAATCAACATTAAATTACAAAATAAAACATAGAATTTGTAGATTATATAAAAATTATGAATAAAATTCTATATAAATAATGTTAAATTTTTAAATAATTAATAATCTTGTATACCCTTATAATAAATATAAATTAATATATTGATTTGAGACATGTCACAATTAATAATTTTTTTAAAACTAAAAATTGAGATACGATTACATTTTTGCCCAAATTATTTGCTATAAATTATACCTTTCTAATGATCAAACATTTCATATGTGATTATTACTAATAAAACGAAAATTGATTAAACCTTTTTTTTTGGAATTAAAACCATATTATTATTGTTAGAAAAGTATAATTTATAGTAAATAATTTTGGTAAAAAAATAATTGTATCTCAATTTTAAGCTTTTAAAAAATTATTAATTGTGATATATCTCAAATTAATATATTAATTTTTTTTATTATAAGGGTATAATAGTAATTAAAAATTAAAAATAAATTTACTGTTAAAACAAACGGTGTTTGTTAACGGAAAGGGGGTTATAAGTCCTTTTTAAAATGTTGAGAGGTTTTTTGTCTCTTTTCCTAAACGTTTGGGGGTTGAATGTCCTTTTCCCTTAATTATATAATAATTGAGTGAATTTGAAATGTGAGTAAAGTAGATGTCCCTTGAATATTAGAAATGGTAAAATTTGCGTAGTACCATATAAGAGTTACTATTAAACTAGTAAATTTTAATATTTGTAAAATCGAGACAGTATTGTATAAGACTTAATTGCTATATAAACTAGTAAATATCAGTATTTGTATGTAAAATCTAAAAATACTTTATCAAATCCCATTCATTATCTTTAATTATAAATTCTTCTTCTAGCAATGAGATAGACTTGTATTTACAAGACATTTTTAAAGTAGAAAAAAATAGCATCTTGCTGCTTGCCCTTTATATTTTAAAGAAATTTTGATTGATTTTAACTTATGTTGATTTACAATCAATCTATCTATATTGGTAATTAAAATGGAGACAATTAATTATTTGATTGTTTTGTTTTCATTAATATTATTGAATTTTTATCATCAATATTGTCATAATTTAGATATAGCTATCATCAATATTGTCATTAATATAATTTGAGGCCTTAATAATATTTAGATAAATAAATGCAAGTCAGATAAGCTTTGTATATCTTGAAATTCAAAATTTGGTCAAAATAAATCACTCGCTATTGTGTAATTCAACATTGCATATAATTCTACTGATTTATATTTCAAAATTTGTCAAGAACAATCTTTGATCAGTACAACAATAATGAGTACAACTTTTTAATATCGACTCTAAAATTAATAAATACAACGCAAGTTAAATATATTCAAAATATATTTTCATAATTAGCCACTTTAGAATAACCCAAGTTAAATATATTCGAAAATATATTTTCATAATTAGCCACTTTAGAAAAATGTTATCACATACAAGTATTTTCTTTTTTTTTTCTTTTTTAATCTTTTCTCTTTTGTTACTAACATACCGCATTGTTGAAGTGATAAAATAATGAGATAGAAGACAACCATTTTTATTTTTATATTGGAAGTGCCCATAACTTGATTATTATTATTTTCGTCCACCAACTTCAAAATCTAGCCAACTTTGTGGCAATCTTTATCAATGAATTGTGTTAAATGCCTAAGCATAACTTAGATTTTGACTTACATGCTATGGGTAAAAAAAAAAAAGAATTGACATATTCTTCGAAAAGTGACCTTTTAGCTACCCAAAACAAAATCATGAACACCACCACCGCACGACATAACACAACGACAAATATTTCATAAAAATTTTGACTGGATGGCCTTTGGCCGAGTAGTACAGGTCATGCTCTCACAAGTGATTGAGATCATGAGGTTGGAGTCTCCCATATGATAATATAGTGACTTAATTTCCTTCCTTAATTATATAATAATTGAGTGAATTCGAAATGTGAGTAGAGTAAACATCTTTTAAATATTAGAGTGTGTAAAATTTAGGTAGTGCTACATAAGACTTACTATTAAACTAGTAAATTTTAATACTTATAAAATCGAGACAATGCTGTATAAGACTTAATTGCTATATAAACTAGTAAATATCAATATTTGTCTGATGTAAAATCTAAAAATACTTTCTCAAATCCCGTTCGTTATCTTTAATCATAAATTCTTCTTCTAGAAATGAGATAGATTTATATTTACAAAACATTTTAAAAGTATAAAAAAAAACTTGTGCTCTTAGTGGTGAGGATCAATGTTACTGGGCTTACTCTAATACAGGACAATTCAATGCGAAATCTGCATACCTCTCCTTGCACCAGTCCAAGAATGTGGCCAATAAATCTTTGTGGGATTTGGCTTGGAAATGGAATGGACCTCAAAGTATCAGAACTTTTATTTGGCTCGCCATGAGCAATAGGCTGAAAACAAAGTCGGAGCTTTTTCGAAGGCATATTACTGGGGAGGCTACTTGTTGTAGTTGCGGCTATCACCTGGAAGATACCATTCATGTGTTGAGGGATTGTTTCATTGCTCGGCATGTGTGGATCAGATTGGTGCCTCATAATTTACGGAATAATTTTTTTGATTTGGACTTGACGAGTTGGATCTGCTACAATCTCAAGAACATGGGATTGATTAGGAGAGATGAGAATTGGCCCTGTATTTTTGGTGTTGCTCTGTGGCGGATTTGGTATTGGAGAAATCAAGTCATTCACAATGAAGCAAACATCAGTGTTGCCAATATTGTGCTTGACATCACGCACCGCGCGGCCGAAATCACTGCATCCATGGAGAATATCTGTAGACCAGGACATGAAAGGATAATCAAATGGTTGAAATGGATGGCCCCACCTTGGCCTTTCTTTAAACTAAATACAAATGGTGCTCGGAAAAGTTCAGGAAGTGCAGGTGCAGGTGGTCTCATTAGAAATTATTGCGGAGAATGGGTTCATGGTTTTGGCATGAATATTGGCCATTGCACTATTACTGGGGCGGAGCTTTGGGGTCTTTTTCAAGGGTTGCAACTTGCCTGGAATATTGGGATTAGACAATTACTTGTTGAAGTTGATAGTCGATGCATCACTGAGAGCTTAGCCACAGATACCAATCATCCCAATGCTAACTCCTCTCTTATTCAGGGAATTAAAAGACTTCTTAACATGGAGTAGCAGGTATCTCTGTCACACTGCTATAGAGAAACAAATTATGCAGCTGATTACCTCGCCAACCAAGCTCTTCTTTTGCCTCTTGGGGTCCATGTGTTCCCAACGCCTCCATCCGGAACTGAAGGGTGGCTGCTGCACGATGCTTCTGGGACTGCTTACCCACGAATGGTCATTGCTTAGTTTTTAACTTAGCCCTTTTTGTATCCAAAAAAAAAAAAAAAGTATAAAAAAATAGCATCTTGCTGCTTGCTCTTTATAGTTTAAAGAAATTTTGAATTTGAAGCGGTTCTTAAAGCCAAGTTTATTAAAGATATGTTTATCTTAATGTGTAAATTAATAGTACTGGCCAACAAAACTCCTTCTCGCCCCTAATACTGAAAACTTTTGAGAATGACTGAGAAAAGATAATTTTCACTCTTATTAGTTCATGTGGATAAAGGTTCAATTTATGTAAGTATTTGAAATATGAAAAAGGAAATGATATAATTGTCATATTTTCAATTAAATAATCAAAACTTTCCAAACGCATACGTGTTGCAAACGGAAGCTGAAAAATTAATCAAAACTTGCACGGTTGCAAACATGGGTAGTTTTAGGTGTCGGACACTTTCACTAAAGTTTCCAAACACATATCAGTGTTTGTCCACTTATTCGGTCCCTTAGTTTGTCTATAAATTCTTCTCCGCTGCCCCCCGCCATGCGATCACAACGAGTTCAACAACAACTACTTAGTTAAGCTCTCAACTCATCAAAGCAATGGTAGCTTACTCAAAGATTCTAACTAAAACAGATGTTTCTACTCGGCTGGCAGTTAATTCCAGCTGGCTTAATGATTTTTTCCTGCCATTCGAAGCAGGGCAATACCGTCAAGACTTGGTCGTAGAGGACGAGAATGCAGCAGAACGTAAATGCGTCTTGTGCATCCGTCGGGGACGGCACAAGAAACCCTATATCAGCCAAGCCACCTGGCTTCGTTTTGTTGTGAAAATCCAAGCTGAAGTTGGTGATAAAGTTGTGTTTTCTAGGGAAACAGATGGAGCTACCGGATCAGCATTCAGGTACAAGATTATTGTGATGAAACCAGTGAAGCCAGCAGTGAAGCTACTCGGTTCTACCATCGATTATGCTCCGCGCATTCCAAACAATTAAAATGGACAGGTGTTCGCTTTCTTTATTAATTGCATGCGTATTATTCTGTTTTTCTAGTTGAAGTGAGATTTGTTTACTTTAAAAAAAAAAATTATTATTATTCTGATTTTCCATAATTGCTTGTACGCTCATGCTATTTTAGTTCATTTTCTATCCATCATGATGTACTTCTGGTCTATTAATAATATCGCAGTTATTTAATTCCGTCTCCTCATAGATATCTTGGGCTTCTACTGTCTAGCTTTTAATTTTTTATTTAAAAAAAAAAGTCAAAATCACACACGCTACGTTTGGCAGCAATACCCGCGGGCCACCAAACTCGTGGAGCTCCGATTAATTTGGGACAGGTAGGGGTCCCAGAAAAATTTAAAAATAAATTTGGGTCAGTTTCGGATATGGGTTTACGCCCCAAAAATTTCTCTCTTAAGAATTTGAGTAGCCAAGAACTCGACTTTGAAATTGGCTAGCAACACCATATGTATATTTTTGTCTTTTTAAAGTTTTTTATTAGTATTTTCGATGCGATTGTTGGTATGATGAAGCAGTTTTGAGGAAAATTGGATTCAATCAATTTCCTCTACCCTTTGAAACCATTGAAACTAACAAGTTGAGATAATGTTGACTCGCCAAAGATTTGGTGGATTGGGATTCTCCTTGCTTCATTGTGATCTTTTGATTTATCGGGAATGGCAGCAGCCTTTGGATTTTGGTATTAATTGAGGTTGTGAATTTGACAACCATGGTTGCAGACTTTTTGGCTTGTATTGTGATTTTGACAACCGTGTTCTGCATTTTCCTCTACCCAAATTATTTCCCATTACAATTTTTCGGGTATGGGGCGGGTTCAGGGGATAACTTCCAAATCGGGTTTGGGTTCGGGGATCATGATCCCCGCCCCGAACCCGCCCCATTGACATCACTATGTATTCATACTCTAACCTTGTAACATAAAAAAAAATCAAATAAAATCAAATTTTGACAAACTAATTCAGAAGGGGTCAATCAAAAGTCAGCGAATTGAAAGAAAAGAGATCACCTTACAAGTTGAGACCAATTTCTGACGCGATATGAGCATGAACTCCTCCAGAATGAATACAGTTTTAGCTTCACATAAACAGTCTTAGGTGGCGTTTGTTTTTTCGTCTGAAATCTGAATAGACCTGAATTAGTCTGAATTCTGAATAGGTCTGAATGTCTGAATCTGAATAATATGTTTGTTTTTTGTCTGAATCTTAAAAAAAAAGTAGTAAGTTGTTTGTTTTTTTCAACTTAAAAAGCTGAAAATATGTACTTTTACATTTGTATCCTTATTAAATTTGAATGTCAAATAAATAATATATTAAATACCACAATATTTTAACATTTATAAGTAAAACTATATTCAAGTGAATACATAATATTTTGGAATTTAATATATAAAATACCATAAATTTCAAATTTTATCATATATAATATAATAAAGAAAAGACAGAGATATTTTTATGTGGGGTAAATATCTATGGGTGAATTTTGGGATAGACATGAAAAATAAATTATAAAACAGGGATATTTTTGACATTAGCAAGTAATTGACTTAATTCAGATTTCTCCATTAAGTAAAAAGCCAAAAAAATTAGCTTATTTTATTAAGTTAAAATTATCTAAAAAGTCTCATTAAGTTATAAAAACAAACACCTCTAATTAACTTAATTAATTAAGTTAAGTCATTTTAAATCATTAAGTTAAAAAACAAATGTCACCTTAGTTTCAGTCTTAATATAAGAGTTATAGTAATAATAATAAGGGACCTCACTTTCAGCCCATGTTACATGGCAGTGAGTGTACTGCCATGTTGCTTATTTTTATATATTTTATAAGAATTGTAAGTCATGTAAATTGTAATTTAGCAAAATCCTAATAATAATAATAATAAAGATAATAAATGTAAAATCTTAACTCCAAAACATGAAGCAAGATGAAGATCTTTTTAATCTTACCATGTTTTATCAACAGGTTCTATCTATCTCTGACCAGACTACGCAAGCACAGCTGATTGAAGTGAGTGACCTGTCGCTTGTGCCTTTTTATAATGAGCAAAGCAATGGCTTTTAGTTCTACCGTGAAAACCATATATTATAAATTAATCCAAATTTGCTTGTGCATGCGTAGACAATTACGCTGACACGCGGATCTGGTAAAAGTAACCACATTGTAAATTAAATCAGAAAGAGATAAATGAACCAAACCTTTCCATGCCCCCGGATCCAACATCGTTAGCATCTGAAAAATTGTTAGTGTATTTTTTAACCTCTTCAAAGGAGAAGCATCTTGCTCCTTTCAGTTGAGGAATGCTACCACTGCTCTTATTCATGTCCCAATGTGCTGCATTTGTAAAACATAAACAAGTTTAATAGTGCACCAAACGGAAAATGCAAAGTTTACATGAAGTTCTTAACATACCAAAAGGGTTCTGTTCATTTGCTTTCTCCGCTCTTCTCTTTTGACGAGCAGGTAGACGGTTCTTTGTTTTCGTTAAATAAGGGGAAATAGGTTGGGAAAGCCTGCAGTAACCTTTTGCAGTTGCCAACTCCTGACAAATTGGGTTATCAAA
The DNA here is from genome assembly GCA_002013955.2 of Citrus medica. Classification (NCBI taxonomy): domain Eukaryota; kingdom Viridiplantae; phylum Streptophyta; class Magnoliopsida; order Sapindales; family Rutaceae; genus Citrus; species Citrus medica. Next base: position 295,581 of record MKYO02025636.1, read on the forward strand.
AAGTCTGCAAAATTTAGAAGAAAATAACCTCAGTGAGTTGAAAACGAATTGTTTCTAGTACACTATGGTACATATGGCATTTTAACTGTCACGGAATTATTATTTGTGAATTTTTCCGGCAAACCATTGAAAATGAATTCCTAGAACACAGGAAGAGTGAGCTTTACGTTAAGTTAACGGCAGGTGCTCCTCCTCTTTCTGTGTAGGCAGAGATGCGATTATTCTGCAAATTAACAAGCAGATTTTCACTGTAGCTCGTGCCAAGGTCCAAGGTGCCATTAAGCTCGTTGGTTTTCATGACCCTATCAAAAGTTATAATTAAATCAGGGCAGAAGAGTGACTGCATTTATATGGAGTTTGTTAGTGATCTGTTTTGTGTTTGAAACTAAATGTTTCAATTTGTGAGATTCATTTGTAATTTTCAATAGCTTTTACATTGGATAGGGTGCCACTTGAAATATAAGCTAATACTCACACAGTCTGCAGATGGGGAATGCTGAACAGATCAGCAGGAATTTGACCTTCAAGATTAGTATTCTCCATCATTCTGTCAGAAAAAGTAGTCAATCATTCTCCTAATTTACATGAAAATTGCCCTTCTTGAATCACAAAAAGACAGAAATGCATACAGACACACATGTGAAATAGGTCTTACAACATAGATCATAAAGAGACATACGCAAAAGACACATATTAAGTAAGGATCCATAAGAGGATAAATTGGAATTTGAACAATCATCAACATGGAAAAGCTGTAATCTATAATATTAGTTGCGAGAAAAGATGTAATAAAGAACATATGGGTCTTCTTAAAGTGCAGTTGTGTAAGGAACTGCAGTTCCGGACCCAAAATACTTAAGGTAACACATAATCGACTCAAATTGCATGCGTACGTGTTTTACTTGTAAAGAGTAATTAAGAAAGGAGAAGACAGAGATGCCTACAATGTTGTTAAGGATTGCATGCTTGAAAACCATGAAGGAACTTCTGATGCATTGAAGCTGTTATTACTCATGTCCCTGCAAATAAATTGTTATAGAATGAAAATGAATCAGTATTTGAGATGCTTTATCTACCCCAGGATTATTGATGTGAAGATATAAGCAGATGTAATAAAAACTTTTCTACTTACAAGTAACTGAGGACGCTCAAGCCAGTAAGGTTAGGCATTGCTCCAGTCAGTTTATTGTTAGACAAGTACCTGAAAGATATTATAACCCAACACTCTTCATTTCAAAATAATTTGTGGTAAAGAATTGGATCTAACTGGCCAAAAATAAAATATAAGGCTTATTTCCATATCTATGTAGTCAGCGTACAGCTCATAACACTTGTAAGATTGTTGAGGTTTGAAGGAACAGGTCCGCTTAATGAATTCCTATCAAAACATCTGTAATCAGGACGAGAAATTCATCAGAAAAGACTTCATATAGACTACAGTACGCCGTAGCATTTCAATTGAATATGAGATGTAGATACTCACACAACTTCGAAAGTTTTCACTAGTCCAAGGGTGGCAGGAAGCTCGCCAGTGAGGTTGTTGCTGTCAAATAGCCTGGTCCAAGAAGTGAAAAAGTGAGAGGAATAGAATGAAAGTGATGCTCTAACATACAATGTTTGAGATGACCATCTCTGATAGTGATAAACTACAAGAACTAGTTCATTGCAAAACTTACACATGAATCAGAACCATGTCTGGTCGGAAAAGTTTCTCTGGTATTGAGCCTGAGAGTTGATTCTTTCCAAAATGACTGTAGATGATGAAAAGAAGCTTATGAGAACAAACACATGCAAGGCTATAAGTTAAGAGAGCCAAAAAGATCAAATAGATTTGGCATACAAGTGCTTTGTATGAACTAGCATATCAAGACCAGGTGAATTTCCATCAGAGACTGGGATCTGTCCCTCAAGTTGGTTGTCAGCAAGATCCAGCCAGTAAAGATTAGACAGATTACCAATGGATGGTGGAATTCTTCCACTGAAACCATTAGAATTCAAGGATCTGCATGCGGTAACAATGAAAGTTTTCAGATTCATTAGTCTTTGACACAAACACAAAGCTACAACGACAAAAGATGTAAAAGAATGTAAATGTACAAAACCAGCCGAAAAGGTCTTGAAACAAACCGCTCATCCAACGTGTTTTCATATTATTGACAATTGCAACAGCCTAGGTTAAACATTACGGAGTCAAAAATCTTTACAGAAAGACCCAACTCCTGTAGAGATCCAATTGAGTCAGGAATTGGTCCAGAGAAACTGCAACCCACCAGGATTCTGGCATGCAAAAATATAGTTTTTGTTAAGGCTCTAACCACAGAAGTTTGCAAAAAGCAAAACCTTTGACAAGAAGAAATCTCCTTACAAGTTTGATAGCCTCTTCAGATTCCCAATTGTTGTCGGAACTGGTCCTCTCAAATCCTTGCTGTAGGATAAATCCCTATATGAAGAATTCACAGTCAAATATTTGAAAAACTCTAAATCCTGAGACAACCATCACAGACAACATTTCCATTTCAGCCAAATATAATCCTGAATGAGAGATGCTGATTTAAACTAATTGCACGTATGAAAAAAAAAAAAAAAAAAGATGTACAATTCCTCAATGTGAGGACTGAGGACTTACAGATTATGCAACTCTGTTAAACCAGTAATGTCTCCAGACAGCTGACCTTTCAATCCCATGCCGATGATGTTCTGAAACAGAGAATGAGTGGAGATCACGCGCGAATTTGTGCAGCCAATTCCTTCAATGTGGTTCTGAAACAGAGAATGCCGATGATGTTCTGAAACAGAGAATGCAGAAAAAGAAACCTTCAATGAATAACAGTATGTAAAAAACAATTTGAAAATATTTACATGGAGATCACGCGCGAATTTTTGCAGCCAATTCCTTCCCAATTGTCACCACAAGGATCATTGTTCTTCCAATTTGGCGGTTCATTCTCCCATATATCTTTGAGTGCCTTTAAAATAACAACTGCATCAGAAGGGAGATGCTTTTTAAGTGTTTATTGATGCCAAAAGACCCAAATCACTTCTGATACAAATCCGTAGATTGAAAAGCAAGCACTTGCTCACACACAGAAGACAGCATCGCCCAGTATTTCAAGTACATATCAACAAGAAAAATGCTATTGCTAATTGAAGTGAATTAACTTACAGTCTTTATCATTAGTCACAGCTGCTATGATCAAAAACTGCAAGTAAACGTACAGCAGAAACACTTTTCTTTTTAAGCAACCTATGATTGTTCCGTACTTCTCTCAGAAAATACAAACTAAACATTGCATGTGGTCACATACGAAGTCAATATTCAACCTTTCTTTATTTTTATCTTCTCTTTTTTCACTTTCAAAAATGATAAATGGTGCAAGAGAGTTTAATGGAGCTTTCATAATGGAACCCACTACATTAAATACAAAACCACACACAATGGCCGCCAATTAATAAATATCTGTTGGTTGTTTGACTTGATTAATGAACTAAAGTCTACAATCAACGTGAAGATAATGTTTTTGGCGATCATTTTTAGTCCATTTTACAAGTTTCGGGGGAAGAAAATTTCAAACTTCGAAATTTCATCCTGAACAAGTTTGTACTATTAAAAAGAAATAAATAACAAAGCAAAAGCAGGTTAAGCAGATTTTCCGCACCCTGCTACTAGTATATTATTAGGAATCATTCAGCCGTTTCCCCTTCCATTTGCCTCAGAAATTATCATTTCTTTCGCTTATAATATAGATCATGACTAATATTACAAAATGTGACAAAAATATGTGAACACGTTGATCAACACAATCAATTAATATATAAATTGTATGTGATCCTTTAACATGCGGATTTGTACATAGTTACATCCAAAAGTCTACTCTTTGTCTCTTTGAAGAAAAACTTATAATAAAAATCTAAAATAAAAGAAGGAATCAATCAAAGTCTTATAATGAATTGAGTAGCGCTTGCAAAATGGATCGTCGGGTAGTGTTTATATCGTTTCAGTTTTATGTGGTATCAAATTTATGTTGATCTTAACATTACCTATTTAATAATCATGTCAAAATATTGAGACCTAAATACGACACAAAAAATAAACAGATTATCCAATAACCTGTTTAATATCTATATATTTAATAAATGTTATGCATATATACACACACACACTCCCCAAAATATTATACATTTACACTATTAAAGTTTTAATTATGTGTATGTAAATAATACTATATATCAATATCATAAAATATATATGTGTACCAATATTTTACACACTTACACTATTAAAGTCCAAAATCTATATAAAATTTTATACATAAAATACTGTGTATATGTTCATCCTTCCAAAAAAAAAAAGAGAATCATGTTTAATATTTGAGTTTTAATGACAAAAAATTATAAATTAATTTAAAAAATATAATTGTGTCATTAGTCACGTATTAGTCTAGAACTTTGACCCTAAATTGACACATAAAAAAATCGTGTCAAATTTGACGAGTCATATTCATTTATTCCTGTAGTATTCGTGTTAGATAATTAAGTTGTGTCAAATTTTGTCAGTTCTAGAATAAAATTACATTATTTTGTGAAAGCCAAATACATATTGGCACGCGACATTGACTAAACATGTACATATATATGTTATATGTAGATGGAAAGGTGACAACTTCATCTTCTGCTCATCAAATGTAACCCGTGTTTATTACACGTGATATGCTATTTGTGGATGCTGATGCTTGTTAGTTCAACCGCAGAATTTTGATTTAAATACGCAAGAAAACAATGAGAACAATTAATATTTTGAGTTTTTCTTTTCTTGTCAAAGGAAACAAAATATTATTGGTAAGTAATATAGAGCATGTAATTAGTTAGACTGTACTTTGCTGTTGAATTCCACAGAAAGATTACTTGAAAAATGTGTTGTCAGTACGGTCGTCGACTTCTATTATATATAGGACTTACAGAATCTGTAAGTTACAGACTGCAGCATCAGCCGTTGGATGTGGCTGGATGTGGAGTGAGAAACTAAAGAATAGAAAATGGGACGGTGGGATGACGGGAGATGTTTGTTACAGAATCGGTTGTTGAGAAAATATGCTCTTTAAAAGTATATGTGTTTATTTAATTGTAATAAATAAATTTTCTGATTAATAAAATAAATGAGGTATTTTATTCAAATATCTTAATTGCATTAATATTTGTATTAAAGTCAATTTAATCATATTATATGTATTTATGTGATCACCATATGGATTCACAGAAGACATAAATACAAGTTATCTTATGATTAAATAAATTTAGTTCGCAGTTGATAAATAAAGTTGGGCACTTTATTTAGGTATAGACTGTAATAAATTCATTGAATAATTTGTCTTAATCATGTATGAATTTATTGATGTAGTACGACTACATTGAACAGAATCACATATGAGATTTAATTAACTTTGTAATAACTGTCAGACTTATTAAATCTCATAGGCATTGATTTTACTGTAATCTTAATCTTGAGTTAATTAAGATTTCATGATTGTAATTGTTATTCCATTTGAGCTACCAATGGGCACGACACATACTTGTGGTCAAGATTACCCGGTATCTTGGTGGGAGCAATTATGAGTATTGGAGTTATGGATTAACAATACAGAATTTATACAACACATCTCTTGATAGGTTTTCGGCACTTGATCATTGAATTCTCTGGCCAGAGTGTGTCAACATATTTAGTATGTTGAAAATGATCATTAGAGAAAACCAGTAAGGATCAAGGAAAAAGATGTTATTAAATTGATTGGACAGTTGAGATATCAATTTAATTAACGATGTGGTACAAAGGATTGTGCAGTAAAGAAATCAATGTGGCTTGGGACGAATTATTATTCGAGCATACAATTATGGAAGTCAGTTCCAATCTTTTAGTGGAGTAGATTTGGAATTAAATAATTGGGCTAGTTTAATTACAGGCCTAATTATTGTAGCCACTATTGTATGTTCCCAAATGATCCCCGGGTTAGCTCATTTAATTGACTGCACCACTACTGGACTAATAAGCAAGATAACTAGCTATTTGGGTCAAAAGCCTAAATATATCATTTAGTGGGAGGCTCCATTTAATAAGTTTATGTGTAAGGGGCCTTATGTTATTTTACATGGTGGGTCCCTTATAAAATAAAAAGTAACGTATGTTTTATTTTGGGGTATTATTTGGAGCCTAGGGTTTTCACTAAAGGGAGATATATAAGGCTTATTTTCTAAAAAGAAAATAGATAAGCCACTTTATACAAATCAGAGAATAAGATTTTTCTCTCCATTGTTGAGAGAAAAATTTTCTCGTGCTAGTTGCTTTGGTAGTGATAAAGGCGCCCACACGTCAAGTGCAGATCGAACCTGAGTCATAACCTGGAAGATCATTGGTGACAGTTCGTGATCTAACAAGCATGGTGGTGCAGGATCATGATCTAACAGGAGTGATGGTGGCGGATCGTGATCTAGGATCCTAAATCACTTCAGCGGAAAAAGCCAACTCGGATTTTCAAGGTACGATTTCTAGAATACAAATTCTTATATCTTATACGAGAGCGATCTTCAAAAGGTTTTATAGAACCTGATTTTTCCCCAACAATTGGTATCAGAGCAGCCTCATATTAATATATAAGAATTTCGTATGAAATTAATCTTGAAATATATATATTAGAGTGGCACATTTTATTCAGATGTATATTATTTATTTAATATATGAATAAAGCATGTTTATGGTTTGTCTTAATTCATGGTAGATTTTCTATTGTATTTTTCGTTTGGATCTGTAACAAGAAGAGTGATTTTTTATCACCATATTTTCCTCTTGATTTATTTTACTATTATAGAATTTTTGTAAGCCAAAATTGGCCTAGGAATTTTGTAAATTAATCACGGATTTTCAAGATCGGAGCGACGGAGGCCGGAAATTTCGACATCGACCACCGACCAACGCACTCGCTGCAGCCAACGAGTGGTACACGCTGCAAGCACATGCTGGCAGTGCGCGCAGCAGGCAGCACATGCTGCCAGCAGCGCGCGCTGCGTGCAGCAAGCGGCGCGTGCAGCCAGCCTGGCCAGCGGCGCGCGCTGCACGCGCAGCAGCAGCGTGCGTTCCAGCAAGCAGCGCGCGCAGGGTTGGCTTGTTTCCGGCATATCGGCGATGGCTCCTCGTCGGAGATGTGTCGGAGACCGGCTGGCGTCTCTGAACAGCGGCGGTTGACCGGGAATAGCAGCTGGTGTTTTTTGTGCTGGTGGCGGCTGGGGAAGAAGAAGAAAATTGTGATTTTAGGGTTCCATGGTTTATATTATGGAGGTCCCTATAGTTTCATATTTTTTCTTGTGGGTAGAAAATTATTTAATTTTTTGCATTTAAGTTCAAATATAGTTTTGGGCTTAATCAATCCTAGTTTTAGGCCCAATTTCAATTGGACTTAATGGATTAAAATGCATAGATAAAATTGGATATATTAAATTTATTTTTGGTCCAAAAGTTTTATTTTAATATTTTTTAATCATTTATTTATTTCCTTCCAAAAATTAAAATTGGACCAATTATAAATTTAAAAGCCTAATTTCCCCTAGTCCATTAACAAAAACAAGATTATGGAAGATGAACATTGACAAGAAGCCCAATGAAGATTAGGCTTAGGGTTAATGTATTTTTCATTATTAGGAAAGCCATGAATTAAGATTATTTAATTGTTTTTCTATATGTTATGTTTTGGATGATAACATGCCATGATAACATGTCATATAGAATAGGTAGTGCCACTCTATGCATAATGATACATGTCATTCATTAATAATGAATTTCATTATATTGTTTGAAATTTGCACATGCTTAATAATATTTGATATCATCTAGATAATATTATAGGAAGCATGCAATTAACAATATGTATGTTTTAAAAAGGAAAAACCAATTTTAAAATATTGAGTGGGAGAGGGAAAATTCAAGATAATTTTCCCACGGGCTCCATTGTTAGTTCAATAATAAAATTATATATATACCTCGACTTCATGATACGGTGATGCTCCCTTCGGAGGGTATATATATTAGATATTTTATTTGATGAACTTCTTCAAAGATAAAATTGAAATATTTTTCAATCGATTGTTCACCCCAACGGTGACTATTGATATGAAAAATACGTAGATTGAAACAATGGTTATACACTCAACTAAAGTTTGTTATTAACCTTCCCAACGAAGCTCTGTTAACAAATTTAGGCCCAAAGGGATAACGATAAATATTTATCATGTTTCTACATGAAAGTAAATAATCCAATGGATAATTGGGTCTAGTAAGTGTAGACATGACTTCCCCAACGGATAGCTTGTCAAAGCGGTACTAGATTATCGTTACAATAAATTAAAATGCATTTATGGTTTTTTGCATTTTTGTCATTTATTGTGAATATTATTTCAAATTATTTATGCATGGATGTTTTATTTTTTAGAAAATGTCTTCCCTGAGCCCACTTACTATTATTCTGAGTCAAAACAAACTCACTGGAGAGAACTATATAGATTGGAAAAGAAATCTATTCATTGTCCTGACTGCTGAAAATTATAAATATGTCTTAACCCAGCCATGCCCTCCAGTTCCAGCGGATGATGCTCATAGAAATCAGAGGAGGCTTTATGAGAAATGGCAAAAGGCCAATGAAATGGCAAAGTGCTACATTTTAGCCTCGATTTCTAATATTCTGCAGACCAAACATCAGAACTTGGAGACTGCCACTGAAATAATGGATAGTCTCCAACAGATGTTTGGGCAGAGTACTCGCTCTGCGAGACAAGCAACGCTGAAAGGAATTATGAACAGTAAAATGGGGAAGGGCACAAGAGTTCGTGATCATGTCCTCAAAATGATGGACTATTTGAATGAGGCTGAGATTCAGGGAGCACAAATCGATGATAACTCAAAGATTGACATGGTGCTAGAATCTCTGCCAGAAACATTCAAGGAGTTTAAGGTCAATTACAACATGAAAAAAAGAAATATGACCTTAACTGAATTGATGAACGAACTCCATTCTGCTGAAGAGATCTATCGTGCTGAGAAATCTCTCGGAAGCATAAATATTACTGAAAAAAGTTCATCTTCGGGGCCTAAGCCGAAAGGCAAAGGTAAGAAGAAAGCTAGGAAAAAGAGACCGTCTACTAAGCAAGATGGCAAGCCGAAAGACAAATGCTTCAAGTGTGGACAGAAAGGTCACTGGAAAAAGGATTGCCCTAAGATTGTGAAATCAGGTATGGGAAATCTTTTTGTAATTGAGGCCTGTTTAGTTCAGAATCCTATTGACACTTGGGTGTTGGATTCAGGAGCAACTAATCATATTTGTAATTCACTTTATTGGTTTCAGGAAACCAGGAAAATAAGTGAAGGAAGCGTCAAGCTGCAGTTAGGGACAGGACAGTTCGTGTCAGCAGTGAAGACTGGATCTGTTCTATTATCTTTTAATAATGAGACTTTAGTTTTGAATAATTGTCTTTATGTTCCAGACATTAAGAGGAATTTAATTTCAGTAGCTTGTTTGTCAAAGCAAGGGTACACTGTAAATTTTGGATCCTCTGTTTCTATTTTTCATAATAAGAGACTTATTTGTTCTGGTACATTGGAAGATAATTTATATCATTTAAGTCCAATGATCCATTCTATGCATGACACAGTGATAAATAATGATGAGCATACACATTTATCTAAGAAAAGAAATATTTCTTCCAACCAATGTTACCTCTGGCATTTACGCTTGGGTCATATAAACCAAAATAGGATACAGAGAATGATCAAAGATGGGCTTTTGGGTCCATTAGAAAATTAATCATTGCCACTCTTTGAATCCTGTTTAGAAGGGAAAATGACCAAAACGCCATTCTCGGCCAAAGGAGTACGTGCAACAGTACCACTTGAATTGGTACATACAGATATATGTGGACCAATCAATGTACAAGCTCGAGGAGATTATGAGTATTTCATCACTTTCACTGATGGTTACTCAAGATACGGTTATGTTTATCTGATGCGTCACAAGTCTGAAGCTCTTGAGAAATTCAAAGAGTATAGGGCTGAGACAGAAAAGTAATTA
>MKYO02025647.1:0-88349 GCA_002013955.2 Citrus medica
CACCATATTGATTAGAGCGTGGTTCATGAGGTGTGGATTCCCCCCTCATGATTTAATTGGTATTAATACGGATTATTTAGCCCATGATGCATGTTGATACGGATCCAGATACCCAAGTACGTCAAATTAATAGATTTATACTTTAATTTCTTCTCGCCATTTCAATTCCAATTTTTAGGATAATTTGAATCACTTCCACTACAAATCCAACCACCCATTTACAAAATTAATTCTATCCACAATTAAAATCCACCTCCTCGTGGGATCGACACTCGTCACCATTAGTCTATACTATAATATATTCGTGCGCTTGCGAGTTCATTAAAATTTGCACAACAACAGTATGGCAAGATCATCCACTAAATAACTTAGATACACTCTCTGTCGACACCAAGTCAAGACGACCCACAAAATACTAGAGGGAAATTTTCTCTCTTATTAATATGGTGCTAAGTGCTCATTGTGCCAGATAGTAACGATCCTTCATTGGGGAGCCAATATACAGTGCAAGATCTAGATAAGATACACTATCTGTCAACAATGAGTCAAAACAACAACATAAATCAGAGAGAAAAAGAAAATAAACTTACCTAATTAAGCCCATTGATTATGTTGAGACTTCACCTTCAACCAAAGCTTGAAATTAACTTAACCATTAATAACTGAACTTAGGATACAATGGTAATTTTACTAAAATATGTAGAAAATACAAGATGGGGAGAGAATTACAGAAAATAGAGCTAAAAATGGATTCAGGGGTGTCAAATTAGGGGAGGAGCCCTCTATTTATAGATATTTTGGATAAATCATGACCATCGAATGAAAAAAATTCAGACGCTCAGGATTACGCCATGTGGAAAGGTTTGATTGGTTGGAACACATGGTCAGTCAACACCACATTAGCATTTCGGCCTAGTAAAATGCTGCCACATCATTAGTCAATACCACATCATTGGTCCAATGAGATACTGCTACTTCATCAGTCAATATCACATCATCGGTCAATGTCACATCATCATACCGTATATGTGAATATTGTTGTACTTGTGAATAATACTGTATATGTGAACAATACGATATGCTTGAACAATACCGAATACCCTTTTATACTTCTCTTAAGATTTTTTACCGTTCTAAGTTCAAATATGCATTTTGTTTCATTGTCTGGCTTATCGTTAGTGGTGAAATGGCCAAAATATTTCTAAAATACATAAAATACTTAAATTATAATAAAACACACATAATAAAAGCTTAAAGAATTTAAACATGTAAATTTGAAAATGCTAATGAGACTTAGAGCATAAAATGACAATTTTACCCTGTATAAATATGTATTCTCCAGTATCAACACACCCCAACCAGCTTATTATTAGTCCCTAGCAAATTAAGCGATGAAATCTAACAAAATTCAAACTAAAAGCTACTTCCCAAATAAATTAACTTTTCCAAAAAATTGTGTCATTCCCTTTTGCTACTCAACCATCAATCAAATATTTAGTAGATCGTCTTTAATGCTTAGCAATGTTTGACATAATGATTATGGGGTTCGGTCAAAATGAAGCAATACTTTCATTCTTACCGTCTCATCGGAGTTCCTTTTGTGGGCAGCAAGTTTATTTATATTATTTCTTTAACCAACTCTATCTATTTTACGCGAGCACTTTCCGCTTACTTAGGCAAGAGGCCCAGTTACTAAGAAAGAGCTAGGTTGGACAAATCAAACTTTCACCATTTAACGCGAACATTCTCTACTTGTTGAGGTAGGAAGCCTGATTACTAAGTAAGAGTTGTCACAATTTTAATCATCTTTCACCATTTGACACGAATACTATCTACTTACTGAGACAGGAGACCCGGTAACTAAGTGAAAGTGTCTTTTATTCTTCTTTTATTCTTTTTTGTTTTCTTTTTTTCCTTTTTTTTTTGGTAAAATGACCACTGAATTTAGTTGTTTCTCACAAATGAAACAAATTAGGTATAACTGGGAAATTGCTCTGTGTATATATTCACTGGAATGCGTTTCAAGAGATAAAAAGATATCATTCGATGACTCCTTATTCAAGTCATCCCTAATGAATTTAATTTTATCTTCCCTACCGTCAGACATCATTCCGAATAACGTACAAGGATTTTTAAAGCATTGCATTCTAGCATATTTATGACAAGAAATTGGAAGTCGTGCAGCTCTTTGTTTTCTTGCATAATTTCCTTTCCCACAACCAGGCATGTAGGCAACAAATTTAGGAGGTAATTCCCCTGTTAACTGAACTTTCGCTCCAATTAACCAATGAATGTCAACAAGGATGTTATTCTTCATAAGTAGGCGCATATATTCAGACCGAGCTTTGTAAATTATGAGGAGTGCATTCTGAGGAAGAGACATAAATCACTTGTGAAGCTTTACAAAAGCTGTGTTCCTATTCATATCTTGGCTGGAGAATATTAGTTATTGTAGGAAACTGAAGGAACCGACTTCAATAGTCACAAAGTATCGTTATCTGCCACTTAACCGGGGTGACAAATGATAACACATCAAAGAAAAGAATAAATCTAGAAAAAAAACAAAACACACGTGAAAGCAAACAAAAATAAAAATACACAATGCAAAAAGCAGGATGTTAACTCACAATCGTCATCTTATTGAGTTTACTTTAAGTTCTAATTGGGTTTTATAGATACTACCTTCTATTTCTTTGAGTTTTCTTTCTAAATCTTCAACATGTGATATCAACTATGGTGGTCAAATATCCTAAATAAGATATAATTGACAAAATTGGATCAAGTTGTTTAGGTGACGCTTCACACGTAGAAGTCACTTAAGGTGGTTGAAAAGGATTTGTCTGATTGAGGTAGTCATGATTTATAACACAAGTGATGAGAGAGAAAATACAACTGTCAAACAAACTCACTTTAGAAGGAAACAAATAAATTCAATTAGTAAACAAAAAATGAAAAAAAATTTAAATCACTGAAAAAGAAAAAGAAATTTATGTCTAGATTTGGGGGGTCAGCGAAAAACTTGAGTTTGCATGACTAATTTGTGTGAATGTTTTGTTGGAGAAAATTAGTTTTTTAAATTTTTATAAAAACTTTTAGGATCGCTGTCATACAATATATAAGAATTTGTAATCTAGAAATCGTACCTTCAAAATCTGATTTGGCTTTTTCCGCTGAAGTGATTTAGGCTCCCAGATCAAGATTCGTCACCACCACTCCTGTTAGATCACGATCTGCCACCAAATAATCTTCCAGGCCACCACTCAAGTTTGATTTGTGCTTGACGTGTGGGTGCCTTTATCACCACTAAAGTAACTAGCACGAGAAAATTTTTCTCTCAACAATGGAGAGAAAAATATTTTTCTCTTATCTGTATAAAGTGGTTGATATATATCTTTTCGGAGAAAATCATCTCTTTTATATTTCTATCTGTTGTGCAAATTTTATTGAACTCACAAGTGCACAAATCTATTGTAGAATAGATTAATGGGGACGAGTGTCGATCCCACAAGAAAGTGGATTTTAATTATGTGTAGAATTAATTTTGTATGAGGGTGGTTGGATTTGTGGTGAAAGTGACTTAGATTATCCTAAAATTGGAATTGAAATGGCGAGAATAAATTGAAGAGAAATCTATTGAAATGACGTACTTGGGAATCTGGATCCGTATCAACATGCACCATGGGCTAAATATTTCTTATTAATGCCAATTAAATCATAAGGGGGGATCCCACATCTCATGAATCACACTCTAATCAATATGGTGCTAAGAGCTTATCATGCCAAATAATAATAACCTTATACTAGGGAGCCGGTGTAACCAGGGCGGTATCTAGATAATGTTATTATTATTTGTCGACGAAAAGTCAAATCATCCACAAAAATTAGAGGGGAAAAGAATATAAATTTACAAAATAAAGCCCATGACACATGTTGAGACTTCACATTCAACCCAAGCTTGAAAGAAAATTAGCTACTCATAATTGAACTGGGGGCAAAATAGAAATTGATTAAAATACATAGAAAATACAAGATAGAGAAGGAATTACAGAAAATGGATTCAGAGATATCAAATTAGAGGGTGAGAGCCCCCTTTTTATAGATACATTGAGTAAATAATGGTCATCGGATCAAAAATATTTCAGACACTCAGGATTGCGCCACGTCATCAGTCAACAGTATGCGGTTTGACCACGCGGTTTGAACAGTAACACTGTTTGACCCGACTTGAACAGTGACGTGCTTTGGTTGAAAATAATCCTATGTAATGCATGTACCGTACGCGAGATTTTTGGTCCACTGATATGCTGCCACGTCATCGATCAACAGTACATAAGAATTTTAGTTCAACAGGATCGTGACACCTCATCAGTCAATGCCACATCATCTGTCAATGCCACGTCATCATTTTGTCTATGTGAACAGTGTCGTGAACAGTAACATAGACACTACCGTACATGTGAATAGTACCGTACAAGTGAACAGTGATATTTTTCCTTTTAAGCTTTTCCTAAGGTTTTCGACTGTCCTGAGTTCAAAAGTGATGTCCCTTTTGCCGTATGATTTCTCGTTCATTGTAAAATGACTATAATGCCCCTAAAATACATAAAATACTTAATTAAAATAAAATACACGTAATTAAATCACAAGAAGCTTAAATACATAAAAGTAAGGGTGTTAGTAAGACTTGAAATGTAAAATGATGATTTTCTCCTTTATAAATATACATTTTCTATCCAGTGGAAACCCTAGGATCTATTTTTTATATTATTTAATTCTATTAAATCAAGTTTGATTTAAATTAAAAATAATAAACCAAAAGTAACATTACTTCTTTCTTTGTCATAGGAGCCCACCTTATAAAATAACACAAGGCCCCTTAGACACAAGTACATTACATGAAGCCTTCCACTAAATAATATATTTAGGCTTTTAACCCAAATACCTAGTTATCTTGCTTATTAATCCAGTAGTAGCACGGTGAATTAAATGAGCTAACCCGGGGATCATTTGGGAACATACAATAGTGGTTATAATAATTAGGCATGTAATTAAACTAACCCAATTATTTAATTTCAAATCTACTCTAAGATTGGAACTGACCACCATAATTATATGCTCGAATAATAATTCATCCCAAGCCACATTGATTTCTTTACTGCACAATCCTTTGTACCACGTCATTAATTAAATCGATATCTCAAATGTTCAATCAATTTAATTACATATTATTCCTTGATTCTTACTAGTTTTCTCTAATGATCATTTTCAACATACTAAATATGTTGACATACTCTGGCCAGAGAATTTTATGATCAAGTGGCGAAAACCCATTAAGAGATGTGTTGTACAAATTCTATATTGTCAATCTATAACTCCAATACTCATGATTGCTCCCACCAAGATACGGGGTAATCTTGACTACAAGTATGTATCGTACCCATTGGTAACTCAAATAGAATAACAATTACAATCATGAAATCATAATTAACTCAAGATTAAGATTATAGTAAAATCAATGCCTACGAGAGTTAATAAGTTTGACAGTCATTTCAAGGTTAATTAAATCTCATATGTGACAAATCATTCAATAAATTTACTACAGTCTAAACATAAATAGAGCGTCCAACTCTATTTATCAACTGCGAACTTAATTATTTAATCATAAGATAACTTGTATTTATGTCTTTTGTGAATCCATATGATGATCACATAAATACATATAATATGATTAAACTGACCTTATTCAAAATATTTATGCAATTGAAAATATCTCCAATATTTTATTAAGAGATATTATCATTTTACTACTAAAGTTTTTCTGACATATCAAGTTAGTATCATGGTTTGATAAAAAATGTATTTTACTACCAAACGTTTAATTTGCTATCACTTTACTACTTTTCCATTAAAAATAAGTTAATATTTAATGGAATATGGGTTAAAAGACTATTTTGGCCATAAAAAGGAAAGAAATAACAAAAAAGAAAACTACCAATTACTCTAGCAAATATCCATTAATTAAAAACACCTCGCATAAGATTTTCTGAGAATTAAGATGGTAATACAAATGAAAAAAGAATCTGGCAATGACAAACCTACACACAAGGATCAAAGAGATAGAAACAGATAAAATACTTCTGCTAGATATAAAAGGCTAAAGAGAGAACGCCATACAGACATATTCTGATCAAACAAACCCATGATTTTAATCAGATCAAAAAACATGAACATGCGGCCTATAAAGCAAAAAGAAAAAAGAAAAACAAACAGGGCCACATTGGCTTATTTTAGAGAACCAGCTAGGAATAACAGAGGAAATACAATCAAGTTGTTTCTTAGAGTAGATCTCCATCGAGACATTCCCGTTATTGTTGTTATTAGCCTCCTTCTCTTTGTCATCTCTCGGGCTCTTCACTGGCAAATCACTGGCAGTAACAAACCCAGTTTCCGCTATAACATATATTATTATTTATTATTCTCTCTGCTTTCAAACCCCTAAAAACCAGCAACCACTTCACTTTTAATGAAAATTAGTTGCTAAGGCAACTCTTGAGAGTCAAGAGTCGCCACGCAAACACAATCATGGTCCCTTTTTGCTGAATATGTAGAAAAAAAAGAAGCAAGCAGCAAGTGGTGGGAGAAAAGAAAAGGTGGGAGAAATCTTTTATAAAAAAAAAGGAGAAAAGAAAAGTTAAAGATTTGGCTTTGCAAAGATGCGGCTCCTGTGTGTGTTTATGTTTTGTTTTGTTGCTTCTTGTGCTTGGTTGACCATGAGAGAGAGAGGGGTCGTGAGAGAGAAAGAGAGATCGAAGATGGAGGGTTATAATTTTTTTACTTTTTTTAATTATTTGCCTTGCAAGACTAAATGTTTATTTTCCAATTGCAAATGCAGTGTTTTGACTTCAGCCGGAAATGTCTTAAAAGTCCTTGTGACATCAGCAAATGTTTAACTTTGTTAACGGAATGGTAGTAAAATGATAACAAATTAAATATTTGGTGGTAAAATGTAGGTTTTACCAAAGCATGGTACTGACTTGATTTGTCAGAAAAACTTTAGTAGGAAAATGATAATATCCCTTTTATTAATAAAAAAATAAATTAATATGCTTTAAAAGAGCATATAATCCCAACAATCTCCCATTAGCTCTTAAAGCATTTCTGGCATATTGCACATGCTCTAGGCTCTAAGTGCAAGTTATAAAGGTTTCCCACTAATGGCCATTGTAATAAGATTTGCCATATAGCATCTAATGCCATTTGGGGTATTGTCATATCACGTTTCTAAACTATTTCCTTATAAGATGTTACTTCCTCTCAATATGTGTTTGTTTCTTGTGGTTTCTTAGTTCCTTAGATTGAGCTACCGCACCACCATAATCACAAAATAGTTTAAGGGGCGCAGTTACAACAGGTACCACCTCCAGATTTTGTAGGAACTTATGAAGCCATACAGCTTCTTTTGCAGCTTCGGATGTAGTCACATATTCAGCTTTAGTTGTGGAGTCTGCGATACAAGATTGCTTCACACTCCTCCAACTAATAGCTCTACTTACCAGTGTAAACACATAGCCGGAAGTTGATTTTTTGGAATCCTTATCTGACATAAAGTCAGAATCAGTATAACCCACTGGAATGAGTTCATCACCAGAATACACAAGCATATAATTTTTAGTTCTTTTTAGATACTTCATTATATGCTTGACCGCAGTCTAGTATTCAGGTCCAGGATTAGATTGATATCTACTAACCATTCCTACCGCAAAATAGATGTTTGGTCTAGTGCAAAGCATGGTATACATGAGACTTCCCATAACTTCTGCATAGGGAACTCGTCTCATTCTCTCTATTTCTTCATATGTTTTAGGTGATTGATCCTTAGAAAATGCAATTCCATATCTGAATGGTAATAAACCAGTCTTGGAATTTTCCATCCGAAATCTAGCCAATATCTTACCGATACAGACCACTTGAGACAAGGCTAAAGTTTTATTCTTTCGGTCTTGTAGTAACTTGATACCAATAATATAACTTGCCTCTCTCATGTCTTTCATATCAAATTATTTTACTAACCAACTCTTTATTGTAGTCAATACTCCTATATCGTTTCCAATTAGGAGAATATCGTCTACATAAAGAACTAGAAAGGGTATAGTTTTTCCTGAATTTTCTAGTACACACGTTGTTCATCAATGTTCTGAATGAATCCAAACGATTTAATCGCTTGATCAATTCTGATGTTCCATGATCGGGATGCTTGCTTCAAACCATAAATGGATCTCTACAATTTACATACCATGTGTTCTTGGCCCTTTTGTATGAATCCATATGGTTGCTGCATGTAGATGTCTTCTTTAAGATGCCCGTTAAGAAAGATTGTCTTGACATTCATTTGCTAAATTTCATAATCTAGCATTATAGTAATAAAGAGCAGAATCCTGATGGATTTAAGCATAGCAACTAGAGAAAATATTTCCTCATAATTGATTCCTTCTTTCTAAGTAAACCTTTTGTCTACTAATCTTACTTTAAATGTTTCCATCCTTCCATCTACTCCTCTTTTTATCTTGTAGATTCACTTGCACCTTATAGGTTTTACTCAATTTGGTGCCTCTATAAGTTCTTAGACTTTATACATATATTCCATTTCTTGATTCATGATCTTTTTCCAAAATTCAACATCTCTATCTATTAGAGTTTCGTTGTAGCTCGTGGGATCTTATACATGTTCATCTGAGATCGTCGTCTAGGTTTCTCCTAATAACATGTATCTCGCTGGTAACCTAGTTACCCTCCTACTACGATGAGGTTCTAAAAGTGATTGTTGTTTAGGGATAATCCTGTGTTGATCAACTGGCCGTTGTTGTTCTTCCTGTTCAATAACAGGTGTTGAAAGCTGAGCATCAACCTAATCTCCTTTTTATTTCTCTAGTTTTACCTTACTCTTAGGTAATAGGTCATTGTATAGTCTTCCTCAAAGAAAATAAAGAATATATCTATAAATACATTCCTATCTTGATGACTATAACTCAGACTTTCCCTTATTCCATTTAGATACCTTAAACATGCAAACTTCTGAACACGAATCTATCTTCTTTACCTCTTATTCTAATAGAAATACTAGTAAACTCCAAATATAAATGTGTCTCAAACCATGTTTGTGACTTTTTCATAATTTCTTGGAGTAGTAGACACCGAGATAGATGAAACTAAGTTCAATAAACTTTGCAGTTTTAAAATATTAGTGTCTGGAATAAAAAAAGGTAAATGATAAACCACTTAGTATATATCTTGTCTTATCCAAAAGAATCTTGTTTCTCCATTTAATTACACTATTGTATCATAGTGTTCATTAGATGTAGGAGTTTATCCCATTTGACAACTAAATAGAGCGTGAATTCTCCATAGATATATTATTTGTTTCAATCATATTGAAGTTCTTTTATGTTCCTGTCTAATTGCTTTTGTCTTATCCACGTACTCTTTTGAATTTCAAAAGCAATGGAATCATGACGCATTTAGACAAACATAAATAAAATGAATATTCATAAAATGAATATTCATCAACAAGATTGATAGAATACTCATAACCTCTTCTAACATGTAAATTGATTAGTCCGTATACATTTGTATGTGCTAAATCATCCAATACAATGTTATACTTTTAGCTCAAAAAGAGCATCCTCGTCATATTACTTTTCTAAATAAGATTTATAGAGTTACAATGATCAATCTTAATAGGCCAACAAGTCTGTCATTAATCATTTTCTTAAAATCTTATTATAGTTTATATGACTTAAGCATAAATATTATAGATAATTTTGGTTAGAAGAAACATTTCTTTCCTTAAATAAATGCATATACTCTTTATGATTATATCTTGCTTTGAATAGATCAATGGACTTATATGATATAAATTGTCTTTATAAATAACTAAAATAAGTAATAAACAGAGGATAAAAAAATAACATTGTACTCTTGTTTATTAAAACAAGCTACCGAAATTAAATTCCTCTAATATTTGGAATAATAAAGACAAATATCAAATCTAAAGTCTCGTAAAATTGATCTAGCCTTTCAACTGATATAAACTAGGATGTCCTCAACTGCTGTTTGAAGCTTTCTTTATTTAATCTCTTGATTTCCTAAAAACCAAATAAATGAATTACAAATACGATTAGTTATCTCAGAATTTACTATTGCATGAATCAATAGAAATCCGAACTAATTAGGAAGCTTAAAGATTTCCTATACCTGATTTAAATAATCTTAGGACAATTTTTCTTCCAGTGACCCTTCTGTCCACATTTGTAACACTTGCCTTTTGGCTTGCCACCTTTTTTAATAGACAGTTTGCTGATCCCAACTCTTTCTTGCTTATTCCTATCTTTCGACTTAAGCCTTGAAGAGAATCATTTTTCAGGAAGTTTTCTGTTATGATAAAATTCTTTTATAGCATGTAGTTCGTGCATTAATTCAATTAAGGTCATATCTTTATTGTTTAAGATATAGCTCACCTTAAACTTTCTGAATGTATCAGGTAAAGATTCAATCACCATGTTAATTGTTGTTTTATCATTGATTTGAACACCATGAATCTTTACCTCATTCAAATAGTCCATCATTTTGAGGACATGATCACGAACTCTTGTGCCGTCTTCCATCTTAGTATCCGTAATACGTTTTAATGCTGCTTCTTTGGAAAAATAAGTATTTTGCCCAAACATTTGATGAAGACCAACCATTATTTCCGTGGGTGTTTCCATGCTCCAATGTTTCTTATGCAGTTCCACAGAAATCGAAGCCAATATATAGCACTTAGCCATTTTGTTAGCTTCTCACCATTTCTCATAAGGCTTCCTCTGATTTCTATAATCGTATAATGTTTGTTCTGGAGGGCATGGCTGGGTCAACATATATTTGTAGCCCTTAGCAGTGAGAATATTAAATACATTGTGTTTCTAATCTAAATGATTTTCGCAGTGAATTCATTTTTAACAAGGATAATTAATAATGCGTTGATGGAAGACATTTTCTGAAAAAACAAAATAGACATGCATGAATACTTTGAAACAATATTCACAATAATGACAAAAATGCAAAAAATCATAAATGCATTTTAATTTATTGTAACGATAATGTAGTACCGCTTTGGCAAGCTATCCGTTGGGGAAGTCATGTCTACACTTACTAGACCCAATTATCCATTGGATTATTTACTTTCATGTAAAGACATGATAAATAATTATCGTTATCCCTTTGGGTCTAAATTTGTTAAGAGAGCTTTGTTGGGAAGGTTAATAATAAATTTTAGTTGAGTGTATAACCATTGTTTCAATATACGTATTTTTCATATTAATAGTCACCGTTGGGGTGAACAATTAATTAAAAAAGATTTCAAATTTATCTTTGAAGAAGTTTATCAAATAAAATATCTAATAAATATACCCTCTGTAGGGAGTATCACCGTATCATGAAGTCAATGTATATATATAATTTTATTATTGACCTAACAATGGAGCCCGCGGCAAAAATTATCTTGATTTTTTCCTCTCTCACTCAATATTTTAAATTTGGTTTTTCCTTTTTAAAAGATACATACTGTTAATTGCATGCTTCCTATAATATTATCTAGATAATATCCAATATTATTAAGTATACGCAAATTACAAACAATATAATGATATTCATAATATATGAACGACATGTATCATTATGCATAGAGTGACACTACTTATTCTATATAACATGTTATCATGGCATGTTATTATCCAAAACATAACATATAGAAAAATAATTAAATAATCTTAATTCATGGCTTTCCTAAAATGAAAAAATACATTAACCCTAAGCCAAATCTTCATTGGACTTCTTGTCAATGTCCATCTTCCATAAGTTTGTCTTGTTAATGGACTAGGGGAAATTGGGCTTTTAAATTTATTATTGGTCCAATTTTAATTTTGAAAGGAAATAAATAAATAATTAAATTTTTTATTAAAATAAAGCTTTTGGACTAAAAATAAATTTAATGTGTTCAATTTTATCTATGCATTTTAATCTATTAAGCTCAATTTCAATTGGGCCTAAAATTAGGATTCATTAAGCCCAAAACTATTTTTGGACTTAAACGCAAAAAACTAAAACGTTTCTTCCCAAAAGAAAAATTACAGAACAATAGGGATCTCAATGATAAAAACTAATGAAAAATGCAAAAATCCATATTTTTCTCCCCAGCCGCCATCACCACTAAGCCCATTCGCTATTCACTCTTTCCATTGGTCTCCGACGCATCTCCGACGCTGAGCCAACGTCACTACGTCACCAGAAACCCACCAAATCCGCACGAGCAGCCTGCTACTCGTGCAGCGCACGCTACAGCTGCTGGCCGCTGCGCGTGCTCTGTGCACCGTTGGTGGCCGCTGAAATTTCCGGCCTTCATTGTTTTGATTTGACATTCGTGATTATACTCCAGTGACTTACAAATTTCCTACGCCAATTTTTAGCTTACAAATTTTCTTTAATAGTAAAATAAATCTAGAGGGAAACATGGTGATAAAAAACCACCCCTCTTGTTACAGATCCAAACAAAAAATATATTAGAGAATTTAACCATGAATTAAGACAAACCATAAGCATGCTTTATTCATATATTAAACAAATAATATATATCTGAATAAATTGTGTCACTCTAATACATAAATATTAAGATTAATTTCATTTGAAATTCTTATCTATTAATATGAGACTACTCTGATACCAATTGTTGGAGAAAACTCAATTTTTTAAGTTTTTATAAAAACTTTTAGGATCGCTCTCATACAATATATAAGAATTTGTTATCTAGATATCGTACTTTGAAAATTCGATTTGGCTTTTTCCGCTAAAGTGATTTAGGCTCCCAGATCACGATCTGTCACCACCACTCCTGTTAGATAACGATCCGCCGCCGAATAATCTTTTAGGCTATGACTCAAGTTTGATCTGTACTTGACGTGTGGGCGCCTTTATCACCACTAAAGTAACTAGCACGAGAAAAGCTTTCTCTCAACAATGGAAAGAAAAATCTTTTTCTCTAATCTGTATAAAGTGGCTGCTATAGATATTTTCGAAGAAAATAAGCTCTTTTATATTTCTATCTAGTGGAAACCCGGGGTTCCATTTTTTATATTATTTAATTATATTAAATCAAGTTTGATTTAAATTAAAAATAATAAACCAAAAGTAACATTACTTCTTTCTTATCATGGGGGCCCACATTGTCAAATAACACAAGGCCCCTTAGACACAAGTACATTACCTGGAGCTTTTCACTAAATAATATATTTAGGTTTTTAACCCAAATAGCTAGTTATCTTTCTTATTAAACCAGTAATGGCACAGTCAATTAAATGAGCTAACCCGGAGATCATTTGGGAACATACAGTAGTGGTTATAATAATTAGGTATGTAATTAAACTAGCTCAATTATTTAATTCTAAATCTACTCCACTAAAAGATTGGAATTGACCTCCACTAAAAGATGCTCGAATAATAATTCGTTCCAAACCACATTGATTTCTTTACTGCACAATCTTTTATACCATATCATTAATTAAATCGATATCTTAACTGTCCAATCAATTTATTTACGTGTTATTCCTTGATTCTTACTGGTTTTCTCTAATGATCATTTTCAACATACTAAATATGTTGACACACTCTGGCCAGAGAATTCTATGATCAATTGCCGAAAACCCACCAAAAGATGTATTGTACAAATTCTATATTGTCAATCTATAACTCCAATACTCATAATTGCTCCCACAAAGATATTGGGTAATCTTGACTATAAGTATGTGTCGTGCCCATTGGTAACTCAAATAGAATAACAATTACAATCATGAAATCATAATTAGCTCAAGATTAAGATTACAGTAAAATCAATACCTATGAGATTTAATAAGCCTGACAGTCATTTCAAGGTTAATTAAATCTCATATGTGATCCAGCTCAATGTAGTCAAACTACATCAGTAAATTCATACATGATTAAGATAAATCATTCAATGAATTTACTATAGTCTAAACATAAATAGAGCGTCCAACTCTATTTATCAACTGTGAACTTAATTATTTAATCATAAAATAACTTGTATTTATGTCTTCTATGAATCCATATAATGATCAGATAAATATATATAATATGATTAAACGGGCCTTATTCAAAATATTTATGCAATTGAAAATATCTTCAATATTTTATTAATTTGAAAATAAATTAATATGCTTTAAAAGAGCATATAATCCCAGCATATTTTTTGTGAAAGTGATATTTCTTTAGGCAGAAAATAAACCGTATATTTTTATTTAATTGTTGTCATAAATTTGGATTGGAGAAGTGAATGCAAATGCCTTGAAAAAAAATCATTTTTTTTTACTACTTATTTATTGTCTTTAGGTTAATCTTGATGATGTTTATGGGTATCATCATTGGAAATAATCATAAGACTATAATTCATCCACTAGAATCGTCTAGGGTTTAAAGACTTGATGCATATGGTAAATGCAATCGCCATGACCTACAAAACTGGTCTAGTTAAATTTTATTTTGTTTCTTGGATTCTAGTTTTTAGTTTTACTTGAGTACTAGCAAAATCTAGATTTAGGGGTATTTGATATTTATAATTTATCAACATATTTTACCCTTTATATATATTTACTAGTTATTTTTTATTTCTTATATTTAGTTCATTGAATTATTTTATTAAACAGGATAATAAATTGAAGATTAGGCAATAAACATGTTTTAAGGGGTCAGAACTGGAGAGAATGAATCAAGGATAATAAGTAGCAGGATTCGTAACGGTAAATTAATCAGCCAATAAATTAAAGATAAAGCTGGATTTATTAAAGCCATCACGTGACGAAGAACAATTTGGGAAGCGTTGAAGATTAAATGTTTCGGGAGCAATTGGGCCAACTTGCACGCGGAATTTAATGCTAAATGACCAAATTCTAATTGGTTGCAAAATCTAAATCACGCATGTACGTGAATGCATCAAAGAACATGGAAATAGGCTTGGCTTCTTAAAGTCGGTTAGCTTATGTTATAGCTTTAGAATTTAATTAAATAGGCGACTTAGCTTCCAAGAAGGGTAATTCAAATTAGTAATTGAATTGGAGCAGCGGCCGCAGAATAGAGACGAAAGCATACCCGGCTGCTTGGATTAATTTTTATGACTGCTTTTAATTATTTTTTTATTTTCAATTTAATTATGTACAACTAAATTTTTATATTAGGGTTAAGGAGGAAGCTTTGTTCAATAAAATAAATTACTTTTTATTCGATTAATTCTCCATACGTACTTTAATGTTTATGGTTTTTATTTTACATGTTTAGTTGAATATTATTAAAATTTTTCACCAATTTGTCATATATTATTGATTGTTAAGATATATTTAACTAAACACACGCTTGGATCTATAAAGTTTATACATGATTATTTTTATTTTATATCTTTCATTAAATATTTTATGTGGAGAGTTTAGAAAAACTTTAGTTGTTTGTTATTAAATATGTTTACATGGGATACTTAAATATCATATTATTAAGCAAGAAATGAACCTAAATAAGATTAATGGTAACTAACCTTAATTGTTATATTCAAAAGTAGACATAAAATGATTTTGAGTTGTCACTATAAAATTGGGAATTGATTAGTAATTAGATAACTATTATGTTGAAATGTGGTGGAATCTGAAACCCGATAACCTCAATCTCTTGAATTCTGTGTTAATTTATTTGACATTAATTTAACCACATCTTTAGTTTTAATCTTCTCAAACAAAAT
Source organism: Citrus medica (assembly GCA_002013955.2). Lineage (NCBI taxonomy): Eukaryota > Viridiplantae > Streptophyta > Magnoliopsida > Sapindales > Rutaceae > Citrus > Citrus medica. The sequence continues at coordinate 15,827 of MKYO02025647.1, forward strand.
ATTTTCTTTTCTAATTATGGTAAAGTTTTAATTAGTTTAGCTCAAATTTGGCTTTCCTAAAAATTGATAGTCTTGTGGATTCGACCCCGTTGTTCCTACTCTATACTTCAATAGATTCAAGTGTTTGCGAGTATATTAAAATTTGCACAAGATATTGTAAAAGGAGAAATCTATCAAATACTTCATATATGCTAGGGATTACCGTAAATTCCTAAATAATCACTTTGCAAATAGATTTTGAAATAATTAGCTTTAAAATTAATCTTCAAAGATGTTTGGTAAACTGAGATTGTGGACAATCACTTACTACATAATCTGATATGCATGTTTGGTACAATAATAAGTTTAAAAGTGAGGAGTATGTTTGGAATATTGATTAACAAATACATGTCATACGGTTTGAAAATTAATTTAAATATCAATGTATTATTTTATTGGGTAAATTTCATCCTACTCCCTTATTAAATTGAAATACTTCAATTTAACCTTCAAAAGTACGAAAACTTCAACTTACCCCCCAAATGTTGTTTTTACTAGTTGACTGACATTGACTGATTAAATTATGAGAATGCCCCTAATTCTAACTAACTATCAGTTTTGTATGGTTAACAATGATAATTTCTTTTTGCCCCTTAGGGTCTTACATATTTCAAGTTAGATGACAAAAATAAATTTATTAATAAAACCTCCTATCAAAAAAATAGGAATGGATCTTTAAAAAATAAAATTAATTTTTACTTATGTTTTAATTTATAAAAAAAATATAATAATCATGAATTTTATTTATAATACCACCACAATGAAAATAAAAAAAAATTAATTTTTACCCTTATTTTGAATTTAAATATTTTAAGAATATAAATCATTAACCAATTAGTTTACTTTTACCATCCAAAATACCATTTTACCATTCAAAGTCTCTAAAAGACAAATTAACTCATAAAATTTATTTACATTACATTACTAGCTACGGGTTACTAATCTAATTCAATAGATTAAAAATTGAGAAATATATAAAATTTAGAAAAATTCAAAAACCGAATTCTTAACACTAATCCTAATCCTGAATTTTTATCAATTTCTTTTTTTTGTTGATATCACTTGTTATAAATTTTAATCTTACTTTTTTTGTTCTTAATAATTCTTTTTTATTAAAAGCCATTTTTGTATATTTTTCTTCCCAAACATGAAGTTAAGGGGTAAAATAGTAATAATTAATAATTTAAAATATTTAAATACATCCAATATTTATCATTTTCTTAGAATAATATTTACCATTTTCTTATAATTATATATACTTAAATTAAAAAAAAAGCTCTATAGTGGCTGGATTTTGAACAAACTTGCCTTTACCATTACAATGAATTTATGAAAGAAGATGGAGCACTTGGATGTTTCAACTTCATGAAAAATAATACCTACTTAAAATCTAATGAAAAACAAATTAATCAAACCAAACCAAAATAATCTAGTTGTTAATTTAAAACCCTAAAATGACTAAGTTGCGGCGGCAGAAGCTTTGTGAATGATGGTAGGGAAAGCAGCAGGGATGATGTTTGCATCGATACAAGAGCATGGCATGGCTGCGATCAGAGCACAGATCATTGCGTGTGAGAAGCTACATTGATTTGGAGCAACAACATAGCCGCACCATAGATCGCAGCTGCAAGGTGCTGGCGCAGCTGCTATGGCACCATTAAAGCTTGGAAAAACATGACGTGTTGAGAAGTTTAGAAGGGTGCAAATGGCTAGCTACCAGTATATTCTTAAACCCAATACCAAAAGGAGAAGAGCCATAAGCTCCACATGTTATATTTATTTCTCACATTATATGGACTGGCATAAATCATTCTAATTATTTTCTATATTTTACCGAATTAATACGTGACTAATGTCAAATATTATGGAGCAATTTTGACACACTCATTTATTAAGTGATCAAATCTTATGTTAATGAGTTTGATTTTAACATACCTTATACAGTAGTATATTATGGACAAGTATAATCCTTAATTGTGTTATTTTAGCTCATAATGGGATGGGCAATTTTGTACTAACACATGAGGGGTCCTTGCGCTCAACCACAGTATTTAAGTAACTTCAGCCCATTGGAAGTTTACTGCTCATGAATCTGTGGCATGAGTGCAGTGCACCTCTCTCTCTCTCTCCCTCTCCTTTCTCGTGTGTGCACAGTAAATTGTGGAGAAAAGCCGAATCTTGAGCTGAAGTGAAGGAAGCAAGCTTTCTGAAGTTGGATCAAGGCTGTAGCAACTCGGTTAAGGCTCCATAACAAGCTTCCAAGTTCGGATTCATGGGTGATCATGGTAAATTTTGAAACTTTACCTAAAATTTGTGTTTATTTGGAAATGCAAGATTAAGGGCATAAAGTTCGTATTTATTTCAACAATTGGTATCAGAGCCCATGGTTATGCATTTTCTTGTAAATCATAGTCGATTTGTTGGTGAAATCTCACTCATGGAATTTTTCCTTTAATTTTGAATTTTTCAAATTTTTCGAATTTGGGCACATTTGAGCAAATGGTTGTTAAATAATGCATGAGTGATGATTTTGGAGAAAAGATATAATTTTTCCATAATTTTTGGTGGCCAAAATTGGGATGGTATGAATGAGGTTACTGTAGTTTACTGTAGCTACACTGTTGAAACATCTCGAGGTTGAAGATGACATTATGAGATAATTTCATTTGGATCCCTAAACTTTAGGAAATGTCATTATGGCTCAACATATTTGCAAAATTTTCATAATGGTCCTTGACCGAAGCTCAACATAGTAAAATATCATTTGGTCCCTTGTACTTTGGTAAATTATATTATAGCCCAATATTTTATTTTATTTTCTTTACAGTTTGAGCCAAAAGTTTTAATATTTAAAACAGTAAGCATAATTCTGAAAAGTCTTCATTTTAGTCCAAAATTCTTACAATTTTGGCGATTTTTCAGAATTTTTAAATTTAAAATAATCCATCATTGTTGTATGTTATGGGCATAAAATTCATATACTTCATTGAGGCATGTAGATATTTTATTTGATTTAGTATCTTGGTATAAACTTTAATTGTGTTTGTTAAAGTTTATTTAGCCTCAATTTTGTTAATGTGTGAAATACATATGTGATGCAAAACTACAATTTAGAGTGATTGTGTATCTGCTTGGTGATCATGGACCAATCATGATAAATTATTTAGTGTTTTGCAATTGTGAGAAAATAATTTCATTTTAAAAATTGGTTTTGGAGGATAAAACATGACCTTTCTGATGCACAGGATCCTTAGGCTTAAAGCAAGCACAAAGTATACTCAGTTTAAAAAATTAGAGGTGTCTGTATCATTATTAACTCAAATAATTTCTCGATGCCTAGAAGAAAGAAGAAGTTTTAGAGAAACATGATGTAAAGAGAACTTGAAAAATTTATTTCAAATTAACTCCTGCCTTACAAGAGAATAGAGAGATCCTTATATAGAGATCTCGAGGAAGGATAGATAAGGTGGGGTCCTTATCTTTTACAAAAGCGGAATTATTAAAGCACACCACGCCAAACTTAAAAAGAAAAAGCAGAAGGCACACTTTAGAGAAGACAGGACCCTTGTCTACTTATAAAAGCAAACTTTTAAAAAAGCAAAAGCGAAATATTTCCATGCGTGTCTGCAATCATGGAGTGGATGGGTAGTGTGATGGAGACACATCACTAGTTTCTTTCTCATATTGGCGTTTGGCACGACGGATTTATTGGTGATCAAGATAAGCTTCAGCTTGCAGATAGGCTTCTTCATCAGTAGTCATTTCTTTCGGAGCTGATGGAGCAGGAGGGTCTAAGTCGGTGATAGTGTAATGGGAGTTTTCAGTATGGAGAAGAGACTGAAAATCTTCCCATGGATCCTGAGCGTCTTGGAATAAGACGTTAGTGTAATCAGGACATTGTTCCATGACAAGGATTCCTTGAGGACTTGAACTGGAACCTGAAGTATAGGTTTGTGTCTTTGGAACTATTTCCAAGGTGTGTGATGGTCCAACAGAGGTATGGTGGATGTTCATGCCAGGTGGTTGAACATTGTTGAGTTTTATTAGGTATGACTTGAGAACAAAGGTGACAGATGGATCATGGATGAGGGTATAAGGATGGGGATAAGTTTTCCATTCATATGCCATATCTTGTGTCCACAAGTCTCTTATTTCTAGGTGCTGGAAGTAAGGTCTATGAACGATGAAGACTGTAGTGAACATGTCTGCTTCTTGTTCTAGCATCTTGTCTAATCTGTGAAAAGTACACATATTTTTTAGTTGCTTACGCTACCATGTGAGTGGGGAATACCATTCAAGGAGAGTCCACAGAAGGTCTGGGGAGAATTCAGGAGTGGTGAGATGGCGGAGGACTGGTTGGACAGGGAAGACCAGTTTTGTAGCATACAGGGTAGTGAGACACCACATATACCATAACTCATCTTCGCAGATAGTTAAAGAAGAGAGGGTAAGGCCTGTGAGAAACATGTTTTCCATACAGAGGGAAGGAAAACGATCAGGCTTTTTACTTTGAACATTGAAGAAATACCGATAAAGGAATATCTTTGCAAAGTCTTGGATCTGGTAGGCTGAGTGAAAAGGAATATCCATGGGGAAAGTTATCTGGTTGAGAGCTTTGAAAGGAAGTTGTCCGTTCATGGCTATAACTGGGATGGTGTGGATGGAGGAAATAAGTGAGGGTTTATTTATAGCCGGACATGTAAGGAAGTCTGGGATGAGATTATGTTTGCTTTTAATGTGTTGGACAGTAAAATCATATTTAGCAAACCAGTTTTTGAGGTTCAGCAGCTGTTTTTCAGGGACCAACTTATTTTTGAAGTTAAAGATTCGAGGAAAATAGGAGTTGTCCATGTTGATAAGGAATTTATGGCTGATTAGATGAAATTCAAACTTTTTGATTCCATACTTGACTGCTAAAATCTCTTTATAGATCATATGGTAATTCTTTTCAGAGTCTTTGAATTGTCCGCTTGCATGTGCACAGAAGTGACGTACACTATTTATTTCTTCAAGAAGGATGGCACTCCAGTAATCATCACTTGCATCGGTCTGTAGAATGCGTTGGCCAGTTGTGGGAATTCGGAGAGGAGGAGGTGACTGGGCTATCCCCTTTAGTTGTTGGACAACTTCTATCTGTGCTGGTCCCCATGGAGGGCACTCTTTTCTGAGCATGCGAGACAACTGGCTTGTATGGATTGCAACTTTAGGGATGAAATCACGAACATAATTAACAATCCCGAGGAATTGTTGGATCTGCTTTTTGTTGAGATGTGTGTCCGAAAACTTTAATAATTCAGTTGCAATATGTGGGCCAAGTTGATAATGGCCATCTTTAATCACCATGCCAAGAAAGTCAATTGATTCTATTGCGATGCTGCTTTTCTTTTCAGAAAGCATGATTCCGTGTTTCTGGACAATATGAAAGAAATCCAAAAGGAGCTTCTGGTGGCTCTCATGGTTAGAGGAAAATAGTAAGATATCATTAATGTATACCAAAGCATGATGAAGGATAGGGCTGAAGATTTTTGTCATGACATTTTGAAATAATGAAGGAGCAACCTTAAGACCAAAAGGCATAACAGTCCACTAATAATGGGCATCAGGGATACAGAAGACAGTTTTGGGACGGACAACTGGTGAAATACCAAGTTGTCAAAAACCAGCTTTTAAATCAAACTTAGAGAAGATACGAGCCCCTTGAAGATGGACAAACAGGGTCTGGATTTTTTGAAGGGGAAATTTATCATCTTTAAAGAAGTTATTAAGCGGCTGGTAATCAATAACTAACCTCTTTTTACCACGAACTAATTCAGATCGTTTTTCAACATAGAAGGCTTGACAAGCCCAATCTGAATCAGTAGGTTCAATAAGACCTTGCTGAAGCAACTGAGAACATTCTTACTTAGCAAGTAGGAGGTCGAAAGGAGACATTCCCGGGTATGATGCTTTTGTGGGATTTATGTCTTCGTTGAGTTTGAAAGGAAGGTGAATGAAGAATTGTTCATTTTTCTAAAGATGTGAAGGATGGTGGAACTGGAAATAGTTCTCTGGACAAAACTCTAGGAGCTTTTGTGAAATATGACTATATGGAGATGGTGTTTCGGAAAGTGCATACAGACGTAATGTATCTGTATAAGACAAGAACATTTGCTTATAGCGAACTCTAGAACTGGTAAGGAATAGGTTTTTAACCAAATGAAGAATGTCAGAACCTATAAGTAAATCTTTATCTGGGAGTTGGATGCTATAATCTTTTTCCAAATTATGCAATTGGGAAAGAATTGTATACCAATGGATTTTTTGGTAATCAATGTGGTTTCAAAAGTTTCACCATTAACTGCTCGGAAAAGTTTTGAGTGTTTTTCCCAACAATCAAAGGGAATGACAGAAGGATCAATCATACTAGTGTCTGTACCAGTGTCAATAAACCCGATGACATGAACAGATTTATGAAATTTGGAAGGAATGATTAACATTTTTAGAGAAGGTTTAGGAATGGCTGAAACAGGATCGACAGTGTGGACTGTAGAAATGACTGAAATATCCTCAGAATCAGAAGATTCTGTGATAATGAAGGCAGTTTGATCATCTTGTTCTGACTGTTCTGAAAAATTTGATTCGACATCTTCATTCTCAGATAACATGGAAGAATGTTGAAGATGTTGTATGAGACGAAAGCTTTGGCAGACTTATGAGGACAATTTCGAGCAAGTGACCTCGTTTCTTGCAGATGAAACAACAGTTGTGCTTTTTATTTCTGTACTGGGAAGCATCCTTCTTTCTGAAGTATCGGAGAGGTTTTGGAGGATGATTTTTGATAGAAGTGTTTCTGGAAATGTCTTTTCTTTTTGGTTGGACAGATGCACTTCTTGTCATTTTGCACTCTATTCTAAGATAGGGTTTTTTACAGGCTTCAGAAAATGATTTTTTGTCTTCCATGAGATCTTTGAAAAATTCTTTTTGCTCATAGATCTTGTCGAGACATAGCATGGCCATTTGGAAAATCTTTCCCAGAGAGATATAAGCTATGTTGAGATTAGTGGCTATGAGTTTTCTCTGGAGATTATGTTGTAACTTAGAAGGCAGTAAAGCTATGAAGACATGTTTGAGAGATGGCTCATTGAACCCATTCAGCTTATACAAAAGAATACTCATTCTTTTGTAATGGGATTCCAAAAGGTGTCTTTTGAGCGAACAACATTTCATCTGATGATACTATTTTCTGTCTGTATCAATGGAAGCAGTTTTTTCACCGATGAATTGGTCATGAATGATATTGAGTGTTGTGCCAATTGGAGATTGCATGAATTGGAGATGACGATATTCTCCCAAGCTTTCTAACCAATCACGTAAAGAACTCGTTGTTCAGGCCATGAATTCATGAAGAACAACTTGAGGTTAAGCATTAGGTTTGGTTCCTTGGAGGTCAATCCATGCGGTAAATTCTTGAAGTCGAGCAGGCCATTTATGATAGGGAATGTCATCAAATGTGAACCAAGATGCTGAAGCTGGTTTTGGTGAGTGATCAAGAGCTGGTGGAGGCATTAATGGCTCTGGTTCTGTTGGAGATGCTTTATTTTCAGTATCAGAAGAACTGTCTTCAACAATAGGTGTGACAGTTGAAGTACTTGGATCTTCAGTTTTTGTGGCCATTAATATGCTTGTAATGTCAGCATATTCAGATTCAGAGTGAGTTGAGGTTTCGACTGAGTTTGTGGATGAGGAAGAGGAAGACGGATTGGACTTTGATGGGTTTGACTCATAGACTGTTTCTGGCTCAAAGGAGTCAGAAGATGTGTTTTGGACAGTATGATAATGATACTGATCCATTGGGCCTTTATTTTTTTTTTGGAGGCTCAGGAGTGGCTTTTGGTGAGTCTTCCGGTGGTGCTAGAGAGATAGATAAAGATGAAGTGGCCTTTGGCGTTGGTTCTGAAATCTTGACTTTAGATTTTGATTTTTTCTGTGAAGAAGGTTTGGGTTGAGGAGTTGGTTGCAGGTGTGAGAATCCAAAGAACTGATTGTAAACAGGTTGTTGAGGTCTGTCTGTTTTTCAAATGGAGGAACTGATTCCTCATAAGATTGACTTGAAAACATAAGGCATGATCTGATTGGATGGACAGGAGGTTTGGGATCTGGTGGAGGTTATGGAGGAAATGATTTGTAAGATGGTTTTAGAAGAGAAGTTTTTTCTTCTTATTTTTCTTTCTCCTCATAACTTTTAATTCGTCATCAACATCCGTATCATCCAAGCAAGGACAATCTAGATTGCACATATGGGCTTCAGGAACATCCCATAAGACGTGACCATTGATTTTATCTGGATATACAGGATATCCTTCTGATGAGAAACTATGAATAGGAAGTTTCTTTTCTTGACCTGTTTGAACTGCTGCAATCATAGCAGTGTAGGAAAGTTGTGAAGTGTCTGGGACAGGCTTGGTTTCAGGTGTTTGAAAAGATAGTTTGAACTGGTTCAGAGTTTTAGTGGAAATGCTCCTAGTTGGTTAACCATTCAAGAGGCATGAGTTTGAGCAATTCTTGTTTCTGGATTTGTTTGGGAATTTGAATGATGGTTGGAATTGTGTCTGTGTCAGCTAATATCATTAAGGCATCAGATGTAGTGTGTGGTGTGGGAAGATCTAGTGCTTAATTCTGTAATCGATGCACTATTTGGTAATGGAGAGTTGCAATCTTTGATGTGGGTGTTTGTTCTGCTCCTTAGAGCTGGATTTGGACTTTAAGGGTTGTTGGAAGATTAGGATCCTCAAGAGAGAGGTTAAAATTTGGGTAGAAGGTTAATAAGACATTGTCAGCATGGAGTGTGGTTAGGATGGTTCCTATAACAGCATGTTGGTACTGTTTGAACCTCGTGTCGAGGAGAGCAATTTTGGCTGTGACAGGTAAACCTTTTCTGCCATGGAGGGTGAGAATCAATCTTACACCACCAAGATGGAGATGCGTATACCCTTCTCGTTTCCAGTTTGCAACAAGATCCGGGGGTATTTCTAAAGTGACATACTACTCACTCTAAGAGGCTTGTAAAGCACACTGATCCAGTCGAGAAGACTGAATATATTCTTTTGGTAAAGGTCTCTTGGTGGAGATCAAGGTTCGGATACTTCTGGTGAAAGAAGTTTTTTGTCTGTAGTGATTGTAAGGACTCATGATGGGAAACTGAGATTCATTGAGTTGGACAGACTCAGGGATATAGGAATATTCAACAAGGTTTTCAATTTTGGAAGCTAGATGAGAGGAGGACGATAAAGGAATTGAAGATAAAGATGTTTCCATATTTGTGTAATCTTCTTCTAAGAAATCAAATAGTCTTATTTGACATTACTAATGATACCACCTCTGTGATGGATTGTTATTGTTATTACTAAGATCCATACGGGTGATGATACTGCCATGTCGGTAAATCACTACTTGGTGGGATGCTTGGGTAGATAAAGAGATTTGTTGAGTATTTTCTACTGAGTGGCTTGATTACCTTGTTAGTAATAGGTCAATGTTGGTGTTATATTCAACTTGCCTGCTTTATCTTTAGGTTAGTGCACTCCTATATTGTTAAAGGATGCCTAACATATTGTGTTGCTATTGGAGAAACTTAGAATGAAGAGTAATTGATTATAGCATGATTTTGTTTTTGCATGCTTGATAATTTTTTTTGGGCGGCTTGGGGTGAATCTAATAGACATTGTCTGGACACAATGAAATACACCATTGATAGAACAACTAGAGATAACATCCCTGCATGTGATAAGGCCAAAGATTACTTGGCAGCTGTTGGAAGAACTTTCAAGAAGGTAGATAAGGCAAAAAATGGTAACTATCTGAGGTTGCTTGCTAATACCCAGTATGATGGTGTTTTTGGGGTGAGAGAGCACATCCTTAAGATGACCAATTACCATAAGAAGCTGAAGGACATGGATGTCAATTTGCCTGATGACTACCTGGTCTTCCAAATCCTTGAATCCCTTCCACCACAATTTGGCAATTTAATAAGGCAATGCAATACTCAGAGAGACACTTGAAATATCACTGAGTTGATTGCTTATGTGGTTCAAGAAGAGGAATCATTGAAGAAGGGGAAATCTCACATTGCCATGATGGCAACTACTCAAGAGAGTGGGAGTGTAAAGAAAGGCTCTTCAACGGGCAGCAATAAGTTTTTCAAGAAGAAAACGTTTGGAAAGAAAACTTTGCGTGGTAATTCCTCTACCACTTCTGGTTCAACTTTTGAGAGCTTTAAGGGCAAGTACCACTTTTGTAAGAAACATGGGCACAAGAGAGCTGAATGTAGCGGATTCAAAGTGTGGTTGGAAAAGAAAGGTATTCATATAGCTTTTGTAGGCTTTGAATCTAATCTAGTTGATGTTCCTTCTGATACTTGGTGGTTGGATACTGGTGCAACCATTAATATAACGAATTCCTTATAGGAATTCAGAAGCAGGAGGAAGCCCAATGAAGGGGAGTTGATAGTTCACATGGGCAATGGAGTGACATCCAAAGTTGAAAGCATAGGAGTTGTCAGACTACACCTAGCCACATGCTATTTTTTGGATCTGTTAGATACATCTTATATTCTTTCTATTATGAGAAACTTGATATCTGTATCTATTTTGGATAGATATGGCTATACTTTTCATTTTGGTGATAGAAAAGTTTACTTATTCCGTAATTCAAAGTTAGTTGGTTCTGGCACTCTATATGATGGCTTATATATAATTGATTTATTTCCTCATGCTGTTGAATCATCATCCAACGCTCATGTTATTAATGTTATTAGCTCTAATCGTGCTAGAGTTGATGAAAATTCCTCTATGTTGTGGCATAAACGGTTAGGTCACATTTCTAAACAGATGATGGAAAGGCTCATTAAAGATGACATTCTTAATAATTTAGATTTCTTTGATTTTAGCACTTGTGTTGATTGTATCAAAGGCAAACTTACTGCTAAAACCAGAAAAGAGAGAACTTGGAGGAGTCAACAGGTGCTGGAGTTGGTACATACAGACATCTGTAGGTCATTAACTCTCATTGCTATTGGAGGTTATAAGTACTTCATCACGTTCATTGATGACTTATCTCGTTATGGTCATGTTAAACTTCTTGCTGAAAAGTCTGAATCTTTATCTGCGTTTCAAGCCTTTAAGGCTAATGTTGAGCTCCAAAAGGGCAAGAAAATTAAAGCAGTAAGATCAGATAGAAGTGGTGAGCACTATGAGCGATATGATGAAACTGGGCGTAATAGACCTTTTGCTCGATTTCTTCATGAATGTGGAATAGAAGCCCAGTATACAATGCCCGGGACTCCTGAACAAAATGGAATTGCAGAAAGGAGAAATCATACCCTTCTTGACATAGTGCGGTGTATGCTAAGTAACTCCACATTACCATATTTTCTATGGGGTGAAGCCTTAAGAACTGCCGCTTACATTTTGAATCAGGTACCTAGTAAGTCGGTGCCCAAAACTCCTTATGAGTTTTGGTCAAGGAAGAGACCAAGTCTTCGTCATTTCCATGTTTAGGGATGTAGAGCAGAAGTGAGGCCCTATAATCCACAATCAAGGAAACTTGATCCGAAAACCATTAGTGGTCATTTTATTGGCTATTGTATAGGCTCAAGGGATTCTAGATTTTATTGTCCTTCCCATGCTACTAGAATCATTGAGTCTGATCGTGCCATTTATTTTGAGGATGATCACAATGGTGGGAGTTCTGAGCCTCGCAGTCTTACATTGAGAGAAGAACATGTGGTCTTGCCTATTCCATCTTTTCCGACTTCGGCGGTGGGATTATCACATATTGATGTTTCTTCTGTTAATCCTGAACCTCATCATGATATGGAGCCTATGACTGTAGAGGATGATGTTACTGATGTGCAATTCAGGAGATTAGAGAGGGTCAAGAGGCCTGCAATTTCTGATTATTATGTTGTTTATTTGCAGGAACATGACTTTGATGCTAACTCATCATCTGATCCTGTTACCTTTCAAGAGGCTATCAGTTGTTCAAAATCCTCATCTTGGATACATGCAATGCATGATGGGATGGCATCTATGTATCACAATGGGGTTTGGGATTTAGTTGAGTTGCTAGATGGATGTAGACCAATTGGTTACAAATGGGTTTTCAAAACTAAGAGAGATGCCAGTGGTCAGGTAGAGAGATACAAGGTTAGGCTTGTGGCTAAGGGTTTCAGTCAAAGAGAATGCATTGATTACACAGAAACGTACTCTCCCGTCTCTACCAAAGACTCTTTTCGTATTATTATGGCATTGGTGGCTCATTTCAATTTAGAATTGCATCAGATGGATGTGAAGACAACTTTTCTTAATGGGAGCTTGTCTGAAGATGTGTACATGGTGTAACCTGATGGTTTTGTTGAGACTGGTAAAAAAAAGATGGTGTGTAAACTTAAAAGGTCCATTTATGGACTTAAACAAGCATCCAGACAGTGGTATTTGAAATTTCACGATATTGTCACCTCTTATGGGTTTCAGGAGAATGTTGTTGATTAATGTATATACTTGAGGGTCAGTGGGAGCAAGTATATCATTTTGGTGCTTTATGTGGATGATATATTGCTCGCTACTAATGACATTAATTTTTTACTTGAGACAAAACAAATGTTGTCGTACAACTTTGCTATGAAGGATCTAAGTGAAGCCCATTATGTATTAGGGATAGAGATTCTTCGTGATAGATCTAAAAGAGTTCTAGGATTATCTCAAAAGACCTACATTGATCGTATTTTGAAAAGGTTCAATTTACAGTCTTGTGCTCTTGGGAAAGCCCCAATTTCAAAAGGTGACAAACTTTCCAAGTCTCAATGTCCCGATAATGATGTAGACAAAGCTAGAATGCAAACAGTCTCGTATGCATCAGTTGTGGGTAGCTTGATGTATGCTCAAGTCTGTACCCGACCTGATATTGTTTTTCCAGTGGAAGTACTTGGGAGATACCTGAACAATCCTGGATATGAACACTGGAAGGCTGCAAAGAAAGTACTCAAATATTTGCAAGCCACTAAAGATTTTGTATTGACATATCAACAATCTGACTATTTGAATATAGTTGGGTATTTAGATGCTGATTTTGCAGGGTGTTTGGAAGACAAGAAATCCACATCTGGTTACATCTTTATGGTGGCAGGAGGAGCTATATCATGGAAAAGTGCCAAGCAGACACTTATAGCTTCTTCAACAATGGAGGTAGAATATGTAGCGTGTTTTGAGGCTACACATCAAGCTTTATGGATGCTGAATTTTATCACAGAGCTAGATTTTATATTGACTGTACCGAGGCCATTAAAAATATATTGTGATAATTCTGCAGCTATTTCTTTTTCTCACAATACAGGGAGTTCCTCACGTTCCAAGCACATTGATGTTAAATACTTATTTGTGAGAGAGAAAATTGCTCTATCTTATGTATCAATAGAGTATATACATACAGAACTCATGTTAGCCGATCCACTTACTAAAGCTTTAGCTCCAAAAGTATTTAGGCGCATGTGACGCATATGGGATTATTAGAATCCACTTATATATGTTGAGTCAGTGGGAGTTCTGATTTGTATTCTGAGCTACAACTTGAATGAGATTATATATTACTCGTTTTGTTATTATGCATGCATATTGTTATGTGAGATTGATATGCCATATATTGTGTACACATTTGGTTGCGTATGGCATTATGTATATAATGAGGATATTATGGTCCGAGACATTTTGCTCAGCCTTAATATGGACACTAAAGACTGAAGCATAATGGCTTAGCTTCAGTGTGTTTTCTTGAGACATTTTGATTCAGTCTCATTATGATTATAAGAAAGTACGGTTTCTGTGAGACATCTTGGTATTAGTCTCATTATGATGAAAATGGAAGCTCGCTTCTCGAGACATTTTGATAGAGTCTTATTATAGTTATAAAGAAGCGATTGGTCTATGAGACATATTGTTTTCGTCTCATTTTGCTAGACATGTGGACTTTGTGGAAATGAGCATGTTGATCACATTATCATGTTATTTTCATAATTATACTTGTATACTACTATACAGTCACGTGTTTATAAGTGTCTTGTCATGTGGAGCATCCAGTCAGTGCACATATGACTTAATACTTATGACACATTTTGGACTTATTTATGTTTTGGGTGATTGCTCGCATTTGACCTTTTGTTATAGTCACATATTGATTAATTTAGTTGTTTTCAAAATATTATTTTATTTTAAAATTATCATTAGTGATTTTTGTCGTCCAAGTGGAAGATTGTTAGATTTATTTCTCACATTATATGGACTGGCATAAATCATTCTAATTGTTTTCTATATTTTACTGAATTAATACGTGACTAATGTTAAATATTATGGAGCAATTTTGACAAACTCATTTATTAAGTGATCAAATATTATGTTGATGAGTTTGATTTTGACATACCCTATACAGTAGTATATTATGGACAAGTGTAATCCTTAATTGTGTTATTTTAGCTCATAATGAGATTGGCAATTTTGTACTAACACATGAGGGGTCTCTGCGCTCAACCACAGTATTTAAGTAACTTCAGCCCATTGGAAGTTTACTGTTCACGAATCTGTGGCATGAGTGCAATGCACCTCTCTCTCTCTCTCCCTCTCATTTCCCGTGTGTGCACAGTAAATTGTGGAGAAAAGCCGAATCTTGAGCTGAAGTGAAGGAAGCAAGCTTTCTGAAGCTGGATCAAGGTTGTAGCAACTCGGTTAAAGCTCCATAACAAGCTTCCAAGTTCGGATTCATGGGTGATCATGGTAAATTTCGAAACTTTACCTAAAATATGTGTTTATTTGGAAATGCAAGATTAATGGCATAAAGCTCGTATTTATTTCAGCACCACACACCACTAGACACGAAGACAGAGGAAAGAAGAATATAATAAAGAAAAAATAAAAAAGAGAAAAGAGTGAAAATAATTTTTTCTTTATTTTATTTCTTAAAAAAATCTACTTTTCCAATTCTATCCTTGTGCCATTAAATTTAACGGCCAAACTTAATGGATTGTCACTTGATCAAGTTTTTTTAAACATTTGTCACTTTTTTAAAATTTCTCAAAACTTGTATTAACCTAAATTAAAATATAAGTAAAAATTAATTTTAGTTTTTAAAGGTCTATTACTATTTTTTTTTTGAAAGGGGGTTTTATTAATAAATTTATTTTTATCATTTGACTTAAAATATGTAAGACCTTATGGGACGAAATGAAATTATCCTTATTAACCCTACAAAACTATTATTTAGTTAGAATTATGGGCATATTTTAATCAGTCAATTGTTAAAAATAACGGCATTTGGGAGGTAAGTTGAAGTTTTCATACTTTTGAAGTATTTTAATTTAATAAGGGGGTCGGATGAAATTCACCCTATTTTATTTTACCATATATTTGAACATAAGAGTTTAAAGTAATTATTAATAAAATAATTACTATATTCAACCTAAAATTAAAAATTTATAAACCTGTCGCTGGCGTGGGTAAAGGCTGTCGCGCTAGGACTATGCTGCCATCACCACTGGAACCTTATGGTTAGAAAAATTTGCTCTAGCGGTCTAACTAGAAAGCTTCAACTTCAAGCTATCAGAAAAATCTGTTCTAGCGGTTTAACCAGAAAGCTCCAACTTCAAGCTATCAGAAAAATCTGTTCTAGCGGTCTAACTAGAAAGCTCCAACTTCAAGGTAATAATTAGAATTCGCCTTAGGAATAAAGAATTTCATTGAAAACTCTTCCTTACATAGTGTGAAAGCCCAAAGAGAATTTTGGACCGAACTGATGCTTGAACCATTCATCAACAAAGTTTAATATGAAAAAGCAAGAGATAAGGTGTGGCCTTTATACCTACGATGTATTCGTTTACCTCTTTTCTCGGTAATTGAATAAACGTGGCCCTAATGGAATCTAGTTGCTTGGCATCTTTTCGAGACAACATTGTGATTAAATCTGCAATTAACTAATGCAGAAATGAAATAGAAACTATCTAATTAAGGAGTCTCAGAAAACTTTTGTGAGTTTATTTTCTATTTCTCTTTGAACTAAAAACTTTTCTGCGGAAGTATAGAAATAAAGGTTGCAATTTAAATTTTATCACACGAAAAGAACTCATTAGTCATTACTTAGACAAGGCGAAAACGAAAGATATAAAGAATCGTTATATATTCTGCATCTCAAAAATTTATGCGAATCTGGTTCTTTAGTGATCAAAGGAATGAAATCAATGCATGCTGGCGAAAGAATCAAATAATTACCAAAGCTCTTTCCCATTCACTGCCTTTTCATCCTTGAAAAGGCATATGAGTTTTTTCATTTGTTGCCCTCTCTAGCCTAAAGCATATACAAATCAATATGACAAGTAGAGTTGAAAGATGTAGAGGATGTGGGCGGCAACTATGGCTACCACCACAGGCAGTGGCCGCTCGATGCTATGCGTGCCGATCTGCAACGAGCTTTCCATCATCCTCTCAGCGATGGGCTCAAGTATATGGCTCAGTGAGCCAACCACACCATAACGTTGTCACCACAGTGCCGAGCAATTATGTGGCAGCTGGTCCAGGAAACGGCAAGTATCATCGACGAGGCTGTAATAATTATTACATAGACCAACCGCGACCTGCGTGGTCTCCTCCTCCGGTTTATGGGAGGAAAAAAGCATTGCTATGTGGAGTAACATATAATGATACAAATTACATGCTTACTGGTAGCATAAATGATGTTAAGAGTATGTGGTTTCTTTTGGTTCGCATGTTAGGGTTTCCTAGTGACTGCGTAGTTATCTTGACAGGTATAAATTGCACTCTACTAAGTTAATAAGCTAGCATTATTGCATTTTTTTGGCTAATACCTTCCGTTAAAGCTCGATCTTATTTTTCAGTTACCAATATATGGCATTCCATTACTTTTATGGGTACATGTTCTGTTCGTTCCTACAACTTGAGTCAATTATTTTTCATTTAACCTTTGTATGTTTTTTAAATTATTTCAAAATCCCGTTGTTTCTTTGCAGCTGTAATCTTAATTTTCCTTTTTCTTTGATTTTTTGTTTTTATAAGGCAGAGGAGTGGACAAAACTGCAACTTGATTAAAAAAATTTCAAGGTTGAAATAGTATTGATGTCGGATATTTTGAGTTCAAACAAATTTGACATGCAACCTGTTTAAAAATAGATGATAATTAAATATATTTTAACAAAGACAAATATATAATATAATTCTTTTAGATAATTTTGAAAATACAGGAATTAACTAAGTAGTTGACTCAAAATTATAATGATTAAAAAAACATTTACCATCACTCTTACATTCTTATATAATATCCACCAATATGAACAAAATATTCGTATAATTTGACAGAAGAAGAGAAAAATCCATATAGGATTCCAACAAAGCAAAACATTCGAACGGCCATGCGATGGCTAGCGCAAGATTGCCAGCCAGGAGATTCATTGGTATTTCATTACTCAGGCCATGGATCAAGGCAAAAGGACTACAACAGAGATGAGCTTGATGGGTTTGATGAAACCATCTGTCCGCTTGATCATGAGACCGAAGGCCCTATAATTGATGATGAAATCAATGCCACCATTGTAAGGCCACTGCCCCGTGGTGCAAAACTGCATGCTATCATTGATTCCTGCTACAGTGGAACTGTATTGGACCTACCATTTGTGTGCAAGATCAACAGGTATTTAAATATATATGAATTCTTTTTAGCTATTTAGATATATATGAATTTTTTTATAATAAGGAGATTGACTCATTTTTTGGATAGTTTTTGGTTTTAGTATTTACTTTCAGGTACGTTTTAAAATATAATACAATGTTTCCACTGGTCAAGCTAGCAGTTAATTTGATAGCGGCCTAGACTAATATATGTTGGGAAAATATGCTCTTTAAAAGCATATGTGTTTATTTAATTGTAATAAACTATTTTTCTGATTAATAAAATAAATGAGGTATTTTATTCAAATATCTTCATTGCATTAATGTTTGTATTAAAGTCTATTTAATCATATTATATGTATTTATGTGATCACCATGTGGATTCACAGAAGACATAAATACAAGTTATCTTATGATTAAATAAATTTAGTTCGCAGTTGATAAATAAAGTTGGGCACTTTATTTAGGTATAGACTGTAATAAATTCATTGAATGATTTGTCTTAATCATGTATGAATTTATTGATGTAGTACGACTACATTGAACAGGATCACATATGAGATTTAATTAACTTTGTAATAACTGTCAGACTTATTAAATCTCATAGGCGTTGATTTTACTGTAATCTTAATCTTGAGTTAATTATGATTTCATGATTGTAATTGTTATTCCATTTGAGTTACCAATGGGCACGACACATTCTTGTGGTCAAGATTACCCGGTATCTTGGTGGGAGCAATTATGAGTATTGGAGTTATGGATTAACAATATAGAATTTGTACAACACATCTCTTGATGGGTTTTCGGCACTTGATCATAGAATTCTCTGGCCAGAGTGTGTCAACATATTTAGTATGTTGAAAATGATCATTAGAGAAAACCAGTAAGGATCAAGGAATAAGATGTTATTAAATTGATTGGACAGTTGAGATATCAATTTAATTAACGATGTGGTACAAAGGATTGTGCAGTAAAGAAATCAATGTGGCTTGGGACGAATTATTATTCGAGCATACAATTATGGAAGTCAGTTCCAATCTTTTAGTGGAGTAGATTTGGAATTAAATAATTAGGCTAGTTTAATTACAGGCCTAATTGTTATAGCCACTATTGTATGTTCCCAAATGATCCCCGGGTTAGCTCATTTAATTGACTGCACCACTACTGGACTAATAAGCAAGATAACTAGCTATTTGGGTCAAAAGCCTAAATATATCATTTAGTGGGAGGCTTCATTTAATTAGCTTTTGTGTAAGGGGTCTTATGTTATTTTACAAGGTGGGTCCCCTATTGAAAAAGCAAATAACGTGGGTTTTATTTTTGGATTATTTGGAGCCTAGGGTTTTCACTAAAGGGTGATATAAAAGGCTTATTTTTCTCAAAAGAAAAAGAGAGAAGCCACTTTATACAGATCAGAGAATAAGATTTTTCTCTCTATTGTTGAGAGAAAAATTTTCTCGTGCTAGTTGCTTTGGTAGTGATAAAGGCGCCCACACGTCAAGTGCAGATCGAACCTGAGTCATAACCTGGAAGATCATTGGTGACAGTTCGTGATCTAACAAGCGTGGTGGTGACGGATCGTGATCTAACAGGAGTGGTGGTGGCGGATCGTGATCCAGGAGCCTAAATCATTTCAGCGGAAAAAGCCAACTCGGATTTTCAAGGTACGATTTCTAGAATACAAATTCTTATATATTATATGAGAGCGATCTTCAAAAGGTTTTATAAAAAATTTAAAAACCTGATTTTTCCCCAACAATATATAGGGAAAAAAAATTGTATTCTCATAAACCTAACTATACATAAGTGATTAGTTCCTTCAAATTAAAGCAGAACTCAAAATTGATGAACCACAAAAATCCTAGTCAAAGTTGTCAGTAGTGCTTTTGTTGTTTATTTAAAACATTCGATTAATGAAAAAAAAAGTTAACTTTTTATTTTTGTAATTTATAGAGAATGGTTGGGCAGATTTAAGAAATATTAAGGGAAAAGAAAAAATTAAATTGTTTAAAAATTAAATCAATTTTTTTCATCGGGTCAAAATAACATTTTTAATAGGGATGGCATAAATCCTCATGGGACGGGGACCCTGAGAGATTTTTTCCATTTAGAGAGGGCATGGGGACGATTTTATAAACAATTTCTCATTTGCGGACGGGACATGAATGATTTTTTACCAAGCTTCTCATTCTGGGAATGGACGGGCATGAGGTGGAATCCCCATCCCCTCCGCATTTCTCCACTTAATTTTTTATTTTAATTTTAATTTTTAAAATTATTAGTGAATAAATAATAAAATTTAAATTATAAAATATTAAATATTAGTATAAATAAAAAAATATAAAAAATATATATATATTAATAAACTTTTAGGCCTGATTGACTAGATGTAATCTTAAATTTCTATTTAGAACATTAAAAAGGCCGGACAAAATTCTGTTGGCCTAAAATATTTTAAATAACAATATTTGTTAAATATTTTAAGCTTTTATCTAATAAGATAAAAGTCAAAGAAAAATCGTAAAACCTAATTTCTAATTTTCGACAACAGCAGTCGCCTTAACTTTACTTTTTTTATATAAATTTATTAATTTAATTAAATTAAATTAAAATAAAATAAAATAACTAAAAATGTATTAGTTATTTAGAAATAAGAGACCCTTGGAGATCCCCAAGTATTATTCACTGAGGAGATTGGGATTCCCTCAACTAATTCTAACTAGGACGGGGAGAGGGTGGGGACTATGTAAAATATCGGGTGTGAGTACGGAGATGTCGGTTCCCTCCCATTGCACCCCTCCCTATTGCCATCCCTAATATTTAAATACCAATTTTAGCATTTCTTGTTTAGAAAGATTTGATTGAAGTTTTTCCGAAGTCTATATCCCAAGCTAGTCGTCCTGGTTCTTCGCCGATGCATATTTATTCTTGAAAAAGATGATTGTTTTATGATTCGGATTTCAATGAAGGCTTTGACATAAGAGGATATTGCAATATTTTAAAATTTGTAAGACTAGTAAAGCTGAAAATCGTTATTGGGAATGTGTTGATCTCCCTTATAATGAATTAATAATAAGAAATCATTATGAAAAGTTTGGCTAATTATTGTACGGTATTTTTACTAGTGAAGAGTACAAATGGGAAGATCAAAGAAATCCAACAGCTTGTTATAAAGGCACAAGCGGCGGGATAGCCCTCTCGTTTAGTGCTTGCTCTGATAATCAAACCTCTGCATGTACCTCGGTGAGCAACTTTTTTGACACATACAATATTTTTTCTTGTTCTTTTTTATGTTGACATTAGGGATGGCTAAATCTTTCATCAGTTTGGAGTCGTTTGGAGTCTCACGGGGCTCCACCTCAAAAGAGGTGAATTTTAAATAATTTTTGAGTAATTAGGTGGGAAATGGATGGAACATAATTCCCAAATTCTTAATGGGATGGCATTTGATTTTACACTCCCTACCCTACCCCTACCCCAATCCCATTATATATGGTTTTTTTAAAATTTTTGTTCAATAATGTTGCGTAATAAATTTTCTTTTTATTTTTTCCTAATATAAATATGTTGTAATTAAAAGAGAACGCTACGTTATAATTCTTTTTCAACCCTAAAACATTATTATATTTTTTTGTCTCTCAACGTACTGCTCTCTTTAAACATTTTTGTTTTAATATTATTTCAAGATTTTGTTTCATTTTGTTGGAGATTTTTTTAAATAATTTAAATACTTTGTAATATGGTAACGATTTTATTTAAGTTTCTTATTATGAATTTATTGAAATCATTTATCTATACTCATTATAAAATAAGTAAATAGATAATGAGGTGGGGATGGGGAAATAATTCCCCACATAAGGATTCATCATCTCCATCCCACTAAATTTATTGAGGGATGGGGTAGGGAACGGAAGTGAAATTTTTAATGGGGTGGGGAATGGGGTAGACCTCCCCACCCCATTGCCATTCCTAGTTGATGTATATATTTAACAAACTTGGCTATAAAAGAGATGGATCATATTCCTAATGGTGGACTACTACTATCGCAGTTAGAATTCCCATTTGAGATATGAAGGATGAAGAATTTTTCTTTCTCAAATAATATTTAATGAAGTGGAGATAGATTTCTATTAAATACGACAATATGTAAATTTTTTTTAAAATATATATATGCAGGATTTTGTTCCTCAACTTTCTTTTGCCTAGGAATGAATGCATGTGTGTATGTATATATGTATGTATCAAAATTAAAAATGGTTTAATTTAGTTGGTTGGAATGATACATGCGTGCAGGCTTTTTCAGGCAAAGATGT
This sequence comes from Citrus medica, assembly GCA_002013955.2. NCBI lineage: Eukaryota > Viridiplantae > Streptophyta > Magnoliopsida > Sapindales > Rutaceae > Citrus > Citrus medica. Next base: position 37,875 of record MKYO02025647.1, read on the forward strand.
CACTGGTGCTATGACTTCTAGCTTTATCCAAGCTGTTAAAAATGAACCTTGCCTCACATATGGTCGATTGCTTACTGCAATGGGCGATCCTATTCCCTCACTAATGCCAAATGACACTGACGTAATCCAGGTATATTTTATAACCAGAAACATATAAGAATCTTACGATCGCCTCTTGTTGTAAGACTGAAAGGTTTAAAGTTTAACAAAAAATATTAATAATGTCAATGTTTAACTTCTAACTTTTGAGAATACATTATTATAATTCATTAATTTATTGGATAATGAATTTTATAATTTTTAAAATTATTATTTTATCCTCCAATAATTGAATCACATATTAATTGACATTCAAATATTGAACTCTTAATATTGATAGGAGCGTGTATATATTTATACACACACCGAAAAGCTTATGCTATAGGAAGAAATAGTATGAGGCTATTTTTGGGGTTTAATTTCTTCCAAGAATATGATCACCTGCATAATGGGTAGAACAAGAGAAATGTTAACTGTTGAGAAAATAAAAATTGACTATGAAGTTTGAAAGTGTGATTTTAGGGTAAGTTTAAGAATTGGTTGAGTAAAGTTTCTTAAGGCAATTAATTTAAAGAGTTATTTTTGTTTGGTGGTTTCAGGAGCCTCAACTGTCCGCATCTGAGACATTCGACATTTTCACAAAGCAATTCATACTGTAATTGTAATATTTTCTTTTGCTTTTACAAAAATATATAGTTATAATAGATTACATGTGTTAAATTAATGTAGGTTTATTTTATGCATAATGTAGGTGTTATGTTTCAAAGGCATCATATTGCACCAGGTGCCTACTCATTAGATAAAAAAAAGACTATTTCAGGGGAAATAACACCCGAAATGGAATTTCCTAGAAACTTATAGAAAAACGATAAGAGGAGCAACCAAATCCATGTTGTTTTCAGAATTCAAAATTAAGGAAACTATGCCTAATGTTATAAGGATAGAGAAATAGGCACATACAAAAAAAAATGTGTTTTTTTTCATAATTAAATAAAACGTGTACAGTAATGACAGGTGACACATGTCATTAGAAACAGGGATTAAGAAAAAATCCTAATCTCACTCACTTATCATCTATAAGTAGCAGCCCATCTCAACAAGAAAGAGATCTTTGGTCTTCAAGAACACTATTTAGCTTCAAAGAAAAAAACTCATTTTCATCTTCTTTTCTCAACATGAAATAAAAACTAACTAGGGTGTCATAGTGTATTTTTCAAGTTCTTGACTTTGCCAGACTCAAGGCCAACTGACTATAATAAGTTCTCCAAAAGCTACAAATACATGTGAAGGCAATTGATAGCCAAATCTTCCAAAAACAAATTCCACGCGGTTTCCTCAAGCATAATTCCCCTTGAGGAAAATCTTGAGTTGGAGGAATTGTAAATATTTGTTCAATGACTATAAGTGAGACCTAATGATACCTTGGCACAAGTTATGCATTAATGTAGAAAACAAGCAACTAAGGGGATAGATTGTTTGTACTCACTACATGAAAATTTCTAATAAATGATAGATAACTTATGATAGATTTGAAGTATATCATAAAATTATGATAAACTTGTGACATAATTTTTAATTTATTATAAATTAATAATGGTCTTGTGATAAAAATATTTTTTATCATGAATTTATAATAATTTAATGATAGAATTATCATTTATCACGAATTTATAATAGAATTATGATACAAATTTAATCTATCAAAAAATTGTGATAGAAAAATTACTTTGACCATATTTGACCCAAATTTTATATATTATTTTATTTAAAAAAACATGACTTCTCTCGTCACTCTCTCATTTTTTTCGTTCTTTCTTTTCTTTCATTTTCTCGAGAAACCTTAACGAAATTTTATCGGGGACCAAACAGTTTACAAATCCTTTGACAAATAGTTTACGAATCCTTCGATTCTGAAAGAAAATGCAGTACCAGAGGTTGAAGCAGCATCGACAACAGCAACAAGCACTGGTACTCAGGTCCAATTTCTCGTTCGCATGTTGTTTCTCGTCGCTTGTGTGAATCCATTATGCCGTGATTTCGATTGTGTTTTCATAATTTCAAGCTTTGATTTGTTCGCGCTATTTAGGGTTAGCTTGTGTGATTTCGATGTTCTTGTTTGTTTTGGTTTTTAATTTTCAAGCTTTGCTAGAGTTAGGTTTTGATGATTCTTGTTTTGTGAAAATTGTTTAAATTTATGGGTGTAAAGGGTGCACACAGATTGTCTAAACTTCCTGATTTCTTTGCATTTATAATATCTTGCTGTAAAATTGAAGGATTTAAAGGGTGCTGAGAATTTACACTCTGTTCAAAACAGAGACTATGTTGTGTGCAATGGTTAATGAATTCGTTCTCTTTCTTCTTTTTTTATTGATTTTTTATATTCTATGTTTAATCTTCGCACAGCTTCTTTTGTTGAATGAGCAAGCACCCAGCACCCAACACCAAACACCAAACCAAACGGAACCTTAAAAAAAGAAAAAAAATTGAATTCTTTCTTTTTCATTTTTTGTTTTTGGTTTAAGGTGCGTTTGGGATTGAGGTTGGGCAGCTGTAGCTTAAAAGCTACAGCACTAAAGTGTTTGGTAAACACTAACTGCTGTAGTTTTTAACTTATGTTGATATAATTTTTCACTTGTATAATATAAAATTTATTATATCTTTAATAATTTTGATAAAATTATTATTTAAAATTTATATTTACTATATATTATTAACTTTTATTTTATAATTACAGTTTTTTTTTCACAACAGCTGTAGCTTAAAAGCTACAGTACCACAATCCCAAACGCACCCTTAGTCGGTTTCAAAACTCCATTAAACTCCACAATAACCTTTGAACCTAACTTACTGTACATGTGCAAATTCTTTTGCTTCATGTTTATCCTATAAGTCTTTTCACATGGGTTTCTTTCTTTTATTTCTTTTTTCTTCTTATTGCTTATTGTTTTTACGAGTACATTTGGTTGGTGAGAAAGTGTGGGAAATGAGTAATGGCCTAATGAGCATTTTTAGTTTCTAAAAATTTGAGTTTTCTTAGCAGCCAGATGCAGTTCTATAGTATTTATGACATTTTTGATGTTTTGGCAGAGAAAAATTCTCTGAGACTTATCAAATAGCTCGGTATAAGGTCAGTAGCTGGATCATTTTTCGTTTTGGTTTGGTATCAGTTAGACTTCTTTCAGGTAACATTTTTGTTTTTATTATTTAACTCTCTATTTCTCTCTTTGCCTTTCATTTCTATTATGCATGCTTATTTATTTATGAATGTGCGTTTATATGTATATATGTTGGAAATTGGAAACTTAAGTCAGGGGCCTGATATGTACTTGGAACTCTTTTGCGTATTCAAGTTGCTTCCTTTCTGTAGAGTTATGGGAAAGAAATTATCTCTTTCTTTTTAGAATATTTGGTAATTGGCATTATCTTTTAAAGGTTAATCCTCCCACTGTAACTCATCCAGTAGTTTCTGGAAGAGCTATTGGTCTTGGTAGTCCATCCATCCCAACACCCTGTCTCACTGTAGACATCAACCCTCTCTGTATTAAAGGTTTGAGATCTATGTAATGCATAAGCAATATTTTTAACTTTGGATGTTTTATATTGCCTTGTTCAGTTGCTTTGAAGCACCCCAGAACTCCTCCAACTAATCCCTCTGTTGACTACCCATCAGGGGATTTTGACCATCTACGGGTCACAGTATTGCCAGTGTCATTTACGGGTCACAGTCACAGTCATAGTCAGGCCTTTAGTGCACCTGAAGACTTGCCAAAGACTGTGACAAGGACTTTGAATCAGGGATCATCTCCTATGACCATTGACAGGAGTTGCATACTGAAGGCACATTGTCCAAATCTATTCATATAATGGGGGAGATGAAGTTTGACAACACTTGGAGTTATGTATTCATTGTTAAGTTATATACGTGTCCAGTTTTTTGACCTTTCTGTTATTTTATTTGAGTTTCCCATATGCAAATGATTCTAAAATTTGTTATCCAGATTGATACTCACGTTGGTGGAGTAAATGATATTGCTTTCTCGCATCCAGATAAGCAACTTTGCGTGATAACCTTTGGTGACGACAAAACTACAAAGGTTTTTTTTTTTCTATATGATTAGTTCTTCATGTTTATTTGAGGAATATAAGTTGCTATTCCTTACTGATTTGGTCTGTAAATTTAGGTGTGGGATGCTACTAATGGTGCGAAGCAGTATTTGATGGCCACGAGGCTCCTGTTTCTTCATTGTTTTGGTTACATTGTTGGAGATTTTCTTGCTTATTTTTCCTGCTGTGTCTATTTTTGTCCTATGTTTTCTAGTCCTTGATCCTCTGTTTTTGATTTTATGTTTAGTTCATCTTTTCAACGGCACTTAATGGAAAGATTAAAGCTTGATTGTATGACAATTTGGGATCTCGAGTTGATTACGAAGCTCCCGGTCGCTGGTGCACAACAATGGCCTACAGTGCTGATGGTACAAGGTTAATATGCTGGACTCAATTCTACTTGTGTTTCCAGTATTATGCTATTTGTTGTTGCATGGGCTTATGCTTGAATGGCTTTGTTTTTGTGTCACTTCCCCTTACTATATTGGTGGGTGGATACTGCAGGCTCTTTTTATGCGGGACAAGTAAAGATGGAGAATCATTTATTGTTGAATGGAATGAAAGTGAAGGAGCTGTGAAGAGGACCTATCAAGGAATTTAACTGTTTTTTTTATATTTTTGGATGGTTTTTTTTTTTAATTTGGGATGTTTTATTATGTATTGGTGGTGCTCACATTAGATACTAGATGTATCCCTTTTAAAAATAATTTGTTGGATCGAATGAATGTTAATTAATATAATTGTTTTTATTATTTTTTTGATGATATTCATTTTATTAATTAATTAAATTTGTAAACTGAAATTCATCAATAAATTCTAATTACAAAATAATGTTTTAAAAAAAACATATAACTTTATGACGGGAAATATCCATCATAAAGTCTATCATAAGAAGTTTTCCGCCATAATTGAATATTAAATTTCCAAATGATAATTGAATTTTCTGTTAAAAATTAAAAAAAATGGTGTGAAAATTTAAATAAATTTAAATTTAATTATTTTTTTTATTAAAATATTATGTAATGGATATATGATTGAGTTATCATTATGAATTTATAACGGAAAATATAGTCATAAATTAATGATTCATGACGGAAAATATATTATCATAAATTAATGATAATGACATAAATGACGAATGGGTTGTTTGTCATGTACTTTTTATGACAGTTCTTTCAGGTTATCTATTATCTATTTTTTTGTAATGACTCAAACAACAGTCAAAGGGGCCTTAGTAGAACTTAGAACAAGGGAAAGGCATATCAGCCCCCTAAGGAAAGGGCAAGAGCCCCTATGGATCAAGTTTCGAAGGGCCTACAAGATATGGACATATATGAGAAGCAGAGATTCTTAAAGCATCTGTAGAAAGGAATTGAAAAACAGTCCCGAGGACTCTAGAAAAAAAACTTCAAATGGCTTCAACTGCAAATGTAATCGTACTGGCAGCTCTCAAAATCAAAGCCACTCCCTTTATAGACAGTATCATTTCCGCTCCTAAACTGTAAAAGTTCCGAGCACCCAACTTTTAGCAGTTCAGAGAAAAAATAGATGTGAAGGATCATCTTTACTATTACAAGACAAAATTGGCACTCAGTACAAATAATGATGCCACCCATTGCAAACTTTTTCCCATTAGCTTGACTGAGCCATCACTAAATTGGTTGAATTGGTTTCGTAGCTTGCCGCCAAATTCTATCTGGCTTCGCACCTCGCCATCAAATTCTATCATGAACTTCTATGACTTGTGTACACAATTTCTCACACAATATTTCTATAATAGAAACCAACCCAAAATTGCCTCACACCTCTTTAGCCTCAAATAGGGGGAAAATAAGAGAATGAAAGATTTGCTTTTCCACTTCAACCAAGAGACAACCTAGATTAGGAAAGTTGATATGGAAATTACTACCGCTGCTTATGCCAAAGTAATAAATTCAAACATAGAATATGGAAAGTAGATTCTCAAGAAGAATTTTAAGGCTATGTAGTTTATTGATTCGAAATCTCTATAGTATTCAACCTAAATTATAGTTACTATTTATAAAAGCAGGTGGCCATGAAGGTTTTCATAGCACCATCCCCAGCTACTTAAAGTGGCAAAAAATGCGCCACTCAACAGTGTCTAAAGGAACCCAACAAGAGAAGGAAACCTAATGAAAGGTAATTTGAGCCTCTAAATATGATACCAACCTAGTTAGAAAACAAGGACTCTAGAATATTTTGTACCCCGAGGCTAATGAAAGCTCCTTTACATCTTCTACCATGATAAGGGGCATGTCATTAATGAATGCCAGACCTTAATAATCTAGATTGAGGCCCTGATGAGAATGGGAATGGTCTTTTAAAATATAAGATAGAAACTGAGCAAAGCACTAGCCAACTAATGCTGAGCAAGAAATTAAGAAAATCCTAATTAGATTGAAATTTATAATATTTATAATTAATTTATATTCTAGTTTAATTTGGTTTCCTATTTAGAGTTTTATTTTTAGGCATCGCTTATGTAAGTTGTATTTCCAATTTAGATATAAGTCTCATTAAAATAAGATTTGTAGCCAAATTAGGATAAGTCATAGTTATTATAAATAAGTGTCTTTTGTAGCTTTACAAGTAAGCCTTTGAATATTTCTTATTAATTATTTCTTAGAACAAATGTTGAGTATTAGAAAATGCATAGTTATAAAGGAGAAAATCCTCATTTTACATTTCAAATCTTACTAACAACCCTTACTTTTATGTGTTTAAGCTTCTTGTAATTTAATTATGTGTGTTTTATTTTAATTAAGTATTTTATGTATTTTAGGGGTATCATAGTCATTTCACAATAAACGAGAGATCAAACGGCAAAACGGACATCACTTTTGAACTCAGGACGGTCGAAAAACTTAGGAGGAGCATAAAAAGAAAAATGACACTGTTCACATGTACGGTACTATTCACATGTACGGTACTGTCTACGTTACTGTTCACGACACTGTTTACATAGACGGGCCGATGACGTGACATTGACCGATGATGTGGCATTGACTGATGAGGTGTCACGATCCTGTTGGACTAAAATTCTTATGCATTGTTGATCGATGACGTGGCAGCATATCAGTGGACCAAATATCTCGCGTACGGTACATGCATTACACAGGATTATTTTCAACCAAACTGCGTCACTGTTCAACCCAGGTCAAACCGTGTTACAGTTCATCCGCGTGGTCAAACTGCGTACTGTTGACTGATGATGTGGTGCAATCCTGAGCGTCCAAACTGTTTTTAATCCGATGGCCACAATTTACTCAATGTATCTATAAAAAGGGGGCCTTCCCCCCCTAATTTGATACCTTTGAATCCATTTTTGGACTCCATTTTCTGTAATTCCTTCTCCATCTTGTATTTTCTACGTATTTTAATAAATTTCCATTTTACCCCTAGTTCAATTATAGCTAATTTTCTTTCAAGCTTGGGTTAAAGGTGAAGTCTCAACATGTGTCATGGGCTTTATTTGGTAAATTTATTTTCTATTCCCCTCTAGTGTTTGTGGATGTTTTGACTTCTCGTCGATAAATAATAATAATCTTGTTTAGATACCTCCTTGGTTTCACTGGCTCTCTAGTACAAGGTTATTATTATTTGGCACGATAAGCCCTTAGCACCATATTGATTAGAGTGTGGTTCATGAGGTGTGGATTCTCCCCTCATGATTTAATTGGTATTAATAAGGAATATTTAGCCCATGGTGCATGTTGATACGGATCCAGATACCCAAATACGTCATTTCAATAGAATTCTCTTCAAATTATTCTCGCCATTTTAATTCTAATTTTAGGATAATCCAAATCATTTTCACCACAAATCCAACCACCCATTTAGAAAATTAATTCTACACAGAATTAAAATCCACCTCCTCGTGGGATCGACACTCGTCACCATTGATCTATTCTATAATAGATTCGTGTACTTGCGAGTTCAATAAAATTTGCACAACAATAAACTCTTGGTTTGAATTCGATTTTGGTAATTTCTCGGTATTTTGTAGAATCAACAAGTTTTAACATTCTAGATTCAAAAGTATTCTTAGAATGAATGTGGTTTATTTTGTTTTTTATTTCGGTATTCTAAAAAATCAATGGAGTATTGAAAATATCATTATCTATCAATCACCTTACATCAGTTTACCTTTTGCTACATTAGTTTCACCGTAGAGTGTTTTTTTTTTTTAAGAACCACACTACACCACTTACCTGTAGCTCCTCCTTTAGCCAAACGACTCATGAAGAAGAGGAAACATCTTCATCTATACATATGTTATAAGGCCTAAAAATGAGATATGGAATTTCCTTGCAATTTGAGTTAGGTAGCACCTTCAATCCATTGTAGCTTGACGTCATTTTAAAACCAAAGAAAGGTCATGACAAAGAAGTGTTGGAACCTAAATCCCCATTGACAGTCCAAACAATTCATGGTTCCATCTCGAACTATATTGAAGAGCCAGAGAATGAGGAAATAACTTATAGCAGAAAAAAAATTATGAATGACTCTTAATGAGCTACATTGTGCAACTATTCATGGAGGCCTAAAAATAGATTCTGCGAGGGAAGCTTGGTGCTAAGTATAAAAGGGCATTGTTGGGTGATTTCTATTATTATAGGTGTCAATATGCAAGTATACATAACAAGTAATACATTAATGAACATTCAGATTGTCTCCACATGGATTGATATTATAGGATTTGTTAAAGCAATCTTAACAGTGCAATTTCAGTCTAAATTAAAATAAATAATAAATGAAACTAATAAACTAAATAAATTAAAATTGCAAATAACAAAATGCAATACGAAAAATTCTCAAGTCAAACACAAAGACAAACTCAATGGAAAATGAGTAGTTGAATGATTAAACTCACTTAATGGTATTGACTATTTTTCCAATTAACATTATGTTGCTACAACATCTACTACAGCACCGAGAAGAATCCTTCATGCATCCTCAACTATCGCCTGTTGGATATCTTACATCTTAATGCAACCTAACAATGACCAATTATTATGCTAACATTAGATATAGCATTATATGTTCTAGGTTCCAATTGTCCTATAAGATGAATCATTATATCTAGTTCTTCACTAATCTTAAATCAAGTATGGCCCTATTCAAATCGTGATTAACTCAACTTGGAAAACTCAATCTAAAACCATGTATTGTCTTTATTTTTTCACTTAGTCAAACCTTTTTTAAGCTATTTTTTAACTTACCTCTAAATGGGTTGTTAGTCGAAATAGGGAATTGCAATAAGTAAAATCAAGATAAAATGTTGCAGCCAATTCAAAGCAACTCACATATATCAGGCAAATATTCATTTTATCACTCAACCATAACAAAGTTTAGTTCATGATTTGTGATAAAACAAATAGCAAGAATCGTTTTAGCAATCAAATACATTCCCATAAAGCAAATAAATAAAAAAAAAATAAAAATAAATATTAGGAATTAAATTCCGCTTAGTCTTTGCGATCTCTCATTCTTTTCCTCCTTGAATCTTCTGTTACAGCCCTCAAATATCTCTTTTTTCTCTATTATTTTTCTTGAATGACGACCCATCTCTTTTTCTTTCAATGTGTGCTCCTTTTACATCTTGGAATTAAGGCAACCAAAAGCGTGTGGGCACGTGTCTTTTATTTTTGGAAACCTTGGATCACAATCTTTGAGTTAACACAGGCATAATCTTGTCTGCAGTTGCCACAGGATTGCTGCAGCAATGACTACAATATCATCTCTGTTCTAGACTTGTTTTATTTCCTATGCAACCAAGTTCTTTTATCATCACTGCAAGTCTGCTGCTGCAGCTTTCCATCTATAAAGCTTGAGCCTTTTGGTCATTTATAATCACATATAATCAGAGCACAAAGTAATCTAAAAAAAATCAATTTATCAAAATTAAACTTAAATAAAGGCTAATGCAAAATGTAACTAAAAATGTAATAAATACACATCATTCACTCTCAATGTATTGTTGGTTTAAGTCTAAAAGTGTCATGATGACTCTCATGTCATAGAGTTATCACACCCCCAAACTTAAACCATTACTTGTTCTCAAGTAATGACAACAACATTAACACTTCACTCACACAATCATGCAACAAATAGCTTAGCTCTGTCATCTAGCTTGCTCGAATTTATCAACCCTCAGATTGTTGGGGTTATGGGGCCCCAACAATTCTTCTATCCGCTTGTAGGTGTAACATCCTTCTGTGTAATTCCATTAAGGTGACAGTAAGGTTACTTAGGGCGTAATTGCCTGGCCCATTGGCAAAATTACAAATGTGTGTAACCCCTCATGTCCACCTACCGCTTAGTGTGGGGCTCTCTGCTTCCATAGTATAAGGAAATAAAGTTTCACCTTGGCTATCAACTTAAACTTTTAACATAGTGGTAAGCTCTTGATCCTAACAATTGGTATCAGAACGAGATCCCGGGTTCAAGCCGCCACATAAGCAATTTTGTAGGAGGGGGATTGTTGGGGTTATAGGACCCCAACAATTCTTCTGTGCGCTTGTAGGTGTAACATCCTTCCGTGTAGTCCATTGAGGTGGTAGTAAGGTTACTTAGGGCATAACTGCCCGGCCCATTGGTACAATTACAAATGTGTGTAGCCCCTTATGTCCACTCGCCGCTTAGTGTGGGACGCCCATTGGCACAATTACAAATGTGTGTAGCCCGTCATGTCCACCCGCCGCTTAGTGTGGGACTCTGCACTTCCATGGTATAAGGAAATAAAGTTGCACCATGACTGTCATTGATTCTTCATGTGAATGTCTATCATTTGTAATAATGCCACTCAATTACTTGACCAATGTACATATCATAGTTGCTGCACCAAAAACGTCTAAGATGCTATAACATAGTCTTATCTATAGACACCTTCAACTTAAGGCTAAACATGGGTTGCATAAATAGACATGTCTACTTAATATCCTAGATAGAGGACCTATCTTGCTCTTCTCTCTTTTTTAAAAAAAAAAATAGTTGCTACAGTAATGCTTATAACTCTCACTGCCCTTTTACTCAGGTATGCATATGTGGTGCATACATAGCCCTGGTTACTCAAGAACTAAGTCATTGGAGCATAATTTTATTCTATAACTAGCACATTTGTAATAATTTTGAAAAATTTTTTAGGTCCCCCTCCCCCAACTTGAGATATTTTTAACCTTGTTATTTTATTTGATTTTGGTACAACATACTCACAAAACTCAACCAAAACCTAATTGTTCAGATAAAGTTTCAACCTTCATCTATAAACTGTCTATGCTTGGCAGTTATTCATTCCCCATTTCAACACTCAATTTATCCTTATTAGGTTTTCTAATCCAAATAAAATTGATGGATAAACAGAGCTACACATGAAATACAAGTAATGCAACTCAAGAGGGGGGTGAATTGAGATTTTAAAAATTATGCAATACAATTCGCTCAACAAATCAATCTAACGCCTTAATGAAATAGAAAATAATAAATTCAAACAAGCGTAAAAATAAAAGAGTAAGGGAAGAGAAAAACAAACACGCGGATTTTTACGTGGTTCGGCAATTCATGCCTACGTCCACGCCTCCAAGCCAACCAAGCTCGAGGATTTCACTATCCAAGCCTCTCAAGGCTTCAAGTTCTTACAATTAACTTACAAGGTGTCAATAAACCTTTACAATCAAGAGATTATCTCCCCAATCTCTTTACCCCAAGTGTTTCTTAAACTTATACACTCACAATTTGATAAGAAATGAAAATTACAACAAAAACTCTCTTTAAGAGTGGATATGCAAATAATAGCTCACAATGATTCAATCTATGATGATTTGCANCTCAAGTAATGACAACAACATTAACACTTCACTCACACAATCATGCAACAAATAGCTTAGCTCTGTCATCTAGCTTGCTCGAATTTATCAACCCTCAGATTGTTGGGGTTATGGGGCCCCAACAATTCTTCTATCCGCTTGTAGGTGTAACATCCTTCTGTGTAATTCCATTAAGGTGACAGTAAGGTTACTTAGGGCGTAATTGCCTGGCCCATTGGCAAAATTACAAATGTGTGTAACCCCTCATGTCCACCTACCGCTTAGTGTGGGGCTCTCTGCTTCCATAGTATAAGGAAATAAAGTTTCACCTTGGCTATCAACTTAAACTTTTAACATAGTGGTAAGCTCTTGATCCTAACAATTGGTATCAGAACGAGATCCCGGGTTCAAGCCGCCACATAAGCAATTTTGTAGGAGGGGGATTGTTGGGGTTATAGGACCCCAACAATTCTTCTGTGCGCTTGTAGGTGTAACATCCTTCCGTGTAGTCCATTGAGGTGGTAGTAAGGTTACTTAGGGCATAACTGCCCGGCCCATTGGTACAATTACAAATGTGTGTAGCCCCTTATGTCCACTCGCCGCTTAGTGTGGGACGCCCATTGGCACAATTACAAATGTGTGTAGCCCGTCATGTCCACCCGCCGCTTAGTGTGGGACTCTGCACTTCCATGGTATAAGGAAATAAAGTTGCACCATGACTGTCATTGATTCTTCATGTGAATGTCTATCATTTGTAATAATGCCACTCAATTACTTGACCAATGTACATATCATAGTTGCTGCACCAAAAACGTCTAAGATGCTATAACATAGTCTTATCTATAGACACCTTCAACTTAAGGCTAAACATGGGTTGCATAAATAGACATGTCTACTTAATATCCTAGATAGAGGACCTATCTTGCTCTTCTCTCTTTTTTAAAAAAAAAAATAGTTGCTACAGTAATGCTTATAACTCTCACTGCCCTTTTACTCAGGTATGCATATGTGGTGCATACATAGCCCTGGTTACTCAAGAACTAAGTCATTGGAGCATAATTTTATTCTATAACTAGCACATTTGTAATAATTTTGAAAAATTTTTTAGGTCCCCCTCCCCCAACTTGAGATATTTTTAACCTTGTTATTTTATTTGATTTTGGTACAACATACTCACAAAACTCAACCAAAACCTAATTGTTCAGATAAAGTTTCAACCTTCATCTATAAACTGTCTATGCTTGGCAGTTATTCATTCCCCATTTCAACACTCAATTTATCCTTATTAGGTTTTCTAATCCAAATAAAATTGATGGATAAACAGAGCTACACATGAAATACAAGTAATGCAACTCAAGAGGGGGGTGAATTGAGATTTTAAAAATTATGCAATACAATTCGCTCAACAAATCAATCTAACGCCTTAATGAAATAGAAAATAATAAATTCAAACAAGCGTAAAAATAAAAGAGTAAGGGAAGAGAAAAACAAACACGCGGATTTTTACGTGGTTCGGCAATTCATGCCTACGTCCACGCCTCCAAGCCAACCAAGCTCGAGGATTTCACTATCCAAGCCTCTCAAGGCTTCAAGTTCTTACAATTAACTTACAAGGTGTCAATAAACCTTTACAATCAAGAGATTATCTCCCCAATCTCTTTACCCCAAGTGTTTCTTAAACTTATACACTCACAATTTGATAAGAAATGAAAATTACAACAAAAACTCTCTTTAAGAGTGGATATGCAAATAATAGCTCACAATGATTCAATCTATGATGATTTGCATTTTGGAAGCTCAATATATGTTGTATGATCTTATATTTGCTTGTATTAGTTCTTAAAATGAAGTTTGAGTTGAGTTTTTATAGTTAAAGCCCAAATTCCCGAGCCCAAGCGGTTAGCCGCTTGATTTATCCGGCTAGCCGCTCAGGAACAGTGATATTACCGTTATTTTTTAATTTTGCTACAGTAATATTGTTCACTCAAATTACACTTTGGCCTAAAACTTTTTTATAATTATATTATGGCCCAAAACGTAATAAAACTTTACAAATAGGTCCAATTTCAGAACCTCCTAAAAATAATTATCTTTCCCAAACTTTCTGAAATTTTGATATAACCCCAAATATTTTATTATTTCGCACAAAGGTCCTTTTACCCATATTTTTTAAAGTTCTCAAAACCTTTCACTTTAGTCCAAAATATTCATAAATTATAGTATGGCCCAAAACAATTCAAATGTTTGTAAAAACTTCCAACTTCGAAATTTAATACTTATTAAAATCAAAGATTTTAAATCTTAGCATGTAAGTCTAAATTACTTAAATCAACAAAATACTTTACTTTATAAAAATAAAACATTTTAGGTTATAAAAAGTATTAAATTAATCTCTTGAGTTTCTCAAATGCTAAATCATGCATCAATTAAATCATACCGGCTTTACAAGAATTTATCGTACTAATTTATTCGTTAAGCTCTAAACTTTATTCTTGATTTCTCTGTTTGTCCGTTGAGTGTCTTGAGCTTGATTTCACTTGATTCACTTGCATAAATATTACCCTTCAAAAACTAGTGAAAATATGAAATACAATATCTATTAAATTACTTAATACATATATTTGTTATCATCAAAATTACATTATGAGTAGCCCTTTAGGCTAACAACACACACAACCCAAAACACATTCATTCGTAGACACATTAAACCATAGCACAACCCCCTCAAACTTGAGAAGTGTGTTGTCCTCACATGCACACACAATGATTTAAAGACAGACATGCATACATTATAAAAAATAAATGTTCAATAAACAAGATAAAATAAATAAAAGAAATGAAAAGTTTTTTGAAATAGAAAAATTAAACTGGTCTGGCAATGGATACTCCCCTTATTGTTGGAAGTTTTGTTGCAGCACATGTTGAAAATGTTCACTTCTTCTATGATTCCACTACTCAAACGTTCCTTTAATGAACCTAATGGTGCAGCAACTGGCTGTTTCTTTTTCCGACTCTTGTTTAGGCTAGTTTGAAGGGTTTCAGCGGCTTCTGTGACTTTGGGCAGAGTTAACTTTGTTTTCTTAAGTTCTGATTCTTTTGGTGCTGCAGCAATGCAAGTTTTGGTGGGAGTTGGTACAAGAGACTTGGTGGGAGTTTTCTTTGTGGCAGTTGGTGAAGGAGTTATTGTCGCTGGTTGCTCAACAGTGATGCTCACAATTATTTCCCTCAAACTCATCTTTGTTTCTTTTGCCTATATGGCTCTGCTAATGGCCTCCTCTAAAACTGCAGCAATGTTCTCTTCTTCCTTTGGCTCAGACTCCTCATCGATCAAAATCTTTTTTTTACCCTTGTTCTTTGAAGTCACAATTGGTGGTTCATCTTCCTTTTCCTCTTCTTTTTCCTCCTCTTCACTGTCTTCTTCTTTCTCTGTTTTAACATCTACAACCTCCCCTTTTTCGTACTGCTGCTCTTCTACTGACTCTCATTCACTCTGTATTACTTCACTTTCTCCTACTGGAATAACCTTATGAGCTCTCTGAAAAATTAAATTGTTACAGCTGTGACTCAGGGAAATTTGCATGTTTACTCTTCATATATCTAGCAAATTGATGCTTCTGTGCTTCAAGATGTATTGAGTAAGTCCAAAACCTCTGATTTTCTTCCTTTTGTGCTTGGACATGTGCATTTATGCTATCACTGAGCTCCTGCAACATTTGCTCAATCCTCGTGGCTTGCTCTACTTTAGTTGCAGTAGAGTGCTCTAGGGTTGCTGTAGCAGTGGATACCACAATAATTCATTCAACTGTTCTAGCAGTGATAGCCCCTCATTCTTCACTATCTCATCACTTGCCTCAAATTTTACCCTAGAGTCCAAACAAATGCCTATGATAAGTTAAAGAAACAGCAAGGTAGTAGATTTTTACTTCTTTATTGTACACTCTCTAATTTCTTTTTCAATGATCCTTCCAACATCTATGGCTAAACCCATTACTCTAACATATAGCAGTATGAGTCTATCTTGAGAAACTGTAGTAGTGTGGGTAATCGGCATTAGTTTAGATTTTAAAAATTTCACCCAAACCTTAGCAATATGCTTCAAGTCTATCTTATTGACAACTATACCCTCCTCATTTATCCATTTACTACCTTGAACAAGAAAGGTTTTAAAAACCTCCCCCCACCTGTTTACATTCATGTTCTCAGCAAATTTAGAGTACTCACAATCAATCACAGGAGGCAAGTCATAAAAAAACATTAATAACTCGAGAGTTTAAAGGTATTTGCACTTGCCACACAAAGATGTTGTGTTGATCTTGTTGTAACATGTTGGAGTAGAACTCTTTAACAACCGAAATTTAGAGTACTCACAATCAATCACATGAGGCAAGTCATAAAAAAACATTAATAACTCGAGAGTTTAAAGGTATTTGCACTTGCCACACAAAGATGTTGTGTTGATCTTGTTGTAACATGTTGGAGTAGAACTCTTTAACAACCGAAATTTAGAGTACTCACAATCAATCACATGAGGCAAGTCATAAAAAAACATTAATAACTCGAGAGTTTAAAGGTATTTGCACTTGATCCATCCTCTTCGTGCTACAACAGTGTATATGTTGTTTATCATCCCCTTTGCCTGTTTTAGAAATTGAAATCCCTTTTCTTCCAGAATATTTCGAGGCTCGATATTGTCTTCAAATTTTTCCTTAGCTTTAAAACTGTAGAAACACTTGGGGTCTTTCAATTTACTAGCACGTGCTTTAATTTTTGGCATAGCAATTTGAACAGAGTTCTGTTTTGCTTAAAAGAATAGAACATGAGAATGGTAAAGAAGTTGAAAGTTACCAATGGGGCGAGAAAGAGCAATAGTGAATTTCAAATATTCAAAGTGAAAGTAAATCCCTAATTTTATAGCAAAAGAAAAATGGAAAGAGAAAGGTAATTAATAAGATAAACTTGGAAATATTCTTTGAATTTAAAAACAAATTTTAAAAAGAAAGCAAAGGATATATGTCACAGTAAATCAAGTTTTACTGAATCGTCCTTGTCATAAATTTTGATCTATTGACATGAGTGTGTTAGCCCACTAATAGTAAAAATCCAAAGCTTACAGTGCAATGGTAAAAATCGTTGCTATAACAACCAATCTGTTGGTACAACAACAACGATAAATGCCTCTGTTGTTTGAGAACCATCTTTTAACTACCATGTTGTAAATGATGTTGCAGCAATTCCTTTTGGTTTCTTTGTCCACACATTTTTTTATCTCAACTTATACTTGCAGCAATTTAATATAAGGAAATAAAAAAAAGAAATTAGATGTGCAATTAAAATAACAAAAAGACAAATTAAACAATTTTTAAAACTAAATTTAATGCTTAAAAAAACTTAAAACAACTTCCTCCATTAGGTTGCCTTTTAATCAGCGCTTGATTTTAGGTCTTTCAGCCTGACCATCCCTGATTGCTCAAGCTGGGTCCTTTAAGAACAAATCCTCCATTGGATTGTTCACAACAGCTCCAATGTATTGCTTTACTCTTTGTCCATTCATTTTGAATTCTTGGCCTATCTTTTCATCTTCAAGTAGCCCCGTGAGGATAAACTTTGATAAGTTTGAAAGGCCCTAACTATCTAGACTTTAATTTTTCAGGAAAGAGCTTTAGTCTTGAATGATAAAGCAAGATTTGTTGACTTGGAATGAGCTACCTTTGCTGGATTTCCTTGTCATGACATTGCCTGGTCCTCTCCTTGTAGATTCTTGAATTTTCATAGGAAAATAATCTAAACTCTTCTGTCTCACAAAGCTGTAACTTCCTCTATTCTATTGTAGCAATAATATCCATGTTCAGTTGTTTTATTACCAAATATGCTTTGTACTCTAGCTCTAATGGCAAATGGCATGCTTTCCCATAAACAATTATGTATAGAGACATGCCAAGTGGGGTTTTATAAGTTGTTCGGTAAACCCATAAGAAGTCATTTAATCTAAGAGACCAATTCTTCTATTGGGATTCACCACTTTCTCCAAAATATTTTTTATCTCTCTGTTGGACACTTCTGCTTGACCACTTTTTTGTGGATGAAATGTTGTAGCAACTTTATGCTTGATCCTATACTTAGCCAATGCCGCAGCAAATATCCTGTTGCAAAAATGTGTTCCTTTATCACGGACTATGGCTTTAAGAGTGTTAAACCTTCAGAAAATATTCTTCTCAAGAAACTTCGCCATTGCCTTATCATTTTTTTTGTTGGCAATATTGCAGCTTCTATCCACTTGGATACACAGTCCACAGCAACTAAGATATATAAGTTTCCGAATGAGGGTGGAAATGGTCCCATAATGTCTATTCCCCATACATAAAAAAGTTCATTCTTTAAGATGTTGATTAATGGAATTTCATGCTTTTGAGATATGTTTCCTGTTCTTTGGCACCTGCCACAACATTTAACAAACTCGTAAGCATCCTTAAAAATAGAAGGCCAGTAACAACTATTTGAAGAACTTTTGCTGTTGTTTTGTATCCTCCAAAGTGTCCACCATATGTTGTAGCATGACAAGACTGTAAAAAATTGGAAATTTATTCATCAGGAACACATCTTCTAATCAGATTATCTCAACACAACTTGTACAAGTAAGGGTCATCCCATTGATAGCTTCTGACATCATGGAGAAATCTCTTCTTCTACTGGTAATGAAAATTAGGTGGTAGTAATACATTCACCAAATAACTAACAAATTCCGCATACTATAGGAATCCAGATTATTGTAGCATCTATGCATGTTGTATCATCAGTAATTACTCACCAGGAAAGGTTTTTGTTATGTCTTGCTTAATTAGAGTGCTTGCCTCTGCTTCCAGCTTTGAGAGATGATCTGTTTCTTGATTCTCAGTGCCTTTTCTGTCCATAATCTCTTGGTCAAAATCTTGTAGTAACAAAATCCACATAATCAACCTTGATTTAGCATCGATCATTGAAATAAAATACTTTATATATTTGAGTGATTTGTATAAACAGTCTCTTTGGTGCAAGCCAAATAGATTCTGATTTTATGAAATGTAAAAAGAATTGTTAGCAACTCTTTTTCAGTCTCTTTTTCAGTGATAGTGTAGTTGAGTTGTGCATCAGTTGAAGTCTTGCTGGTATAATAAATGAGTAAAAAATCTTGTCTTTCCTTTGCCCTAACACTGCTCCAACAAAATGGTCTCCAACATTACACATCAACTCAAAAAGGATACTCCAATCAAACACTATAACAACTAGTGCCATAACAAGAGCTCTCTTCAACTCAATAAATGTCTTTAAACAACGTTCATCAAAATTGAAGGGCCTGTCATGCTCCAAAAAAATGCATAAAGGTTTGGGTATTTTGGAAAGTCCTTAATGAACTGTCTATAGAACCCAGCATGTCCTAAGAAACTCCTTATGCCTTTGACTGAAGTATGTGGTCGGGTTTATCAATCACCTCTATTTTTCCCTTATCCACCTTTATTCCTTTTTTAGAGACCCTATGACCTGGGATTATCCCTTCTTGTACCATGAAATGATATTTTCCCAATTCAACACTAAATTTGTCTCTTCACATCTCTTGAGCACATTTTCTAGATTATGCAAGAAGTCATCATATGATTCCCCAAACAATAAAAAACCATCCAAGAATACTTCAAGTGTTTGCTAGATCATATCTTAAAAAATAAACATCATACACCTCTGGAAAGTTGCTGGAGCATTGCACAGGCAAAATGCATCCTTTTGACGGCAAAGGTTCCATAAGGACAAGTGAATGTTGTCTTCTGCTGATCCTCTAGTGCTATAGCAATCTGGTTGTAGTTTGAGTATCCATTCAGGAAACAATAGTACTCCTTTCCAACAAGTCTATCCGACATCTGTCTATAAAAGGTAATGGGAAGTGATCTTTTCTTGTGGCTTTATTTAGCTTTAATTCAGGTGTAGCTCACTTCTTTTTTGGTGTGAACCAGTGTAAAACCAAAATACCTAACAAGCATTAGCTCTCCCTAAAAAGGAGGTAGTCCAACCGCACCTTCCAGTATAATTACGTTGTTACAACTTCACTCCAATCATTAGCCCTGCCTTCAGCACCCCCCTTGCGGTTACTACTCTTGTAGGAATAATCTAATTTTTTTTCATTTGGTACAACTATTACTCCACCTTTATTTGGAATATATTATACTGTGCTTACCCATGAGTTGTCTGATATTAGGTAAATGATTTCAGCATCAAGCCACTTGATGATATTTTTTTTCACAACTTCCTTCATGATGAGATTTAATCTTCTCTGTTACTCTACAGAGTTGCTGTAATAAATCTCTAGCAAGATCTTGTGCATATATATAGGGGGCTAATTCTTTTGATATATGCCATGGTCCAACTAATGGCGTTCATGTATTTTTCCAATACATCCACCAAACTCTTCTCTTATTCTGTATTCAAAAAAGATGAAATGATTACAGGAAGTGTATCATTGTCACCAAGATAAACATACTTCAAATGTGAAGGTAAAAGTTTTAATTCTCAAATAGGAGGTCACTCAATAGAGGAAACAGACGGTTTTACTTCCCTATTTGAGATATTTGTAGATTCAAAGTGCTTGTCAGTTCTCACGGGTTGCTTCTCTCCTAACCATGCTATGTCAGCTATTTCAAGATCTTCATCTTCTAGTTCTTCAAGTGTTATAGCTTTGATTTCTTTATTACTGCAGTAACTATTTAACCTCTCTGCTACAATAATATCTACAACACTGATAAAATTATAGTCTTCAGCATCATCATGACTCTTCCTGGCATCTAACACATTGAATATAACTTGCTAATCATTAACCCGCATAGTCAGCTCTCCTTTTTTGCACATCAATTAAAGTCTTTCCTGTGGCTAAAAAAGGTCTACCTAAAATGATTGGCACTTCTTTATCAACTTCAAAGTCCAACTCTATGAAATCTATGGAAAAATAAACTTATCCACCTCTACCAATACATCTTTAATCTTGCCTTTTGGATAGGCATAAAATCTGTCAACAAGTTATAAAGTCACTATTGTTGGTCTAACTTCTCCAACTTCTAATTGCTTGAACACTAATAAAGCCATGAGATTGATGCTAGCTCTCAAATCACAGAGTGCCTTACCATTATATTTAGTTCATATAGAGCATGAAATTGTAAAACTTTCTAGATCCTTTAGCTTTTGAGGGATTTTATTCTGAAGCATATGACTGCATTCTTTTGTAAGAGCAACTGTTTCAAACTCTCCAAGCTTTCTTTTTCTTGCTTGCATGTCCTTCAAGAACTTCACATTATTCAGCATATGTTCCAGGGCTTCCACAAAAGAAATGTTTATATGTAACTGTTTCAACATTTCTAAGAATTTGCTAAATTGTTTGTCTTACTTTTGCTTCTAGAATCTTTGTGGAAAGGGTGGTGGGTGCGTAAACTATTGTGCTGTAGCAGGCTGTATAGACTACTTCTCTTTTGCCATGTTTTGGACTGATGTGGTTAGTGCCGCTGCATTTTTACTAATAGGTGTTGGATCATCATTTTCTGTAGATCTTGTAGCTTGGTTGTTCACATCAGTGGGTTGGAAAGTGGGATGTTATGGTTCCTCTTCCACTTAAGTTTCTTCTTGGGTTGAAACAAGTTCAAATCTTCTTTTTAGTGCACCTATTGGAATATTAACATCATTTCTAAACGTTAAATTAATCACTTTACAATGTTTTTTTCCTTCCCCTTTAGGATTTTCTATGTTGCTGGGTAAACTACCTTGAGGTCTGTTGTTTAGTGCTGTAGCAAGTTGTTCAATATGATTTTTTAGGTTTCTTAAAGACATGGGATAACATTAAACAATCGCTTCATTCTTCACAGTATATACCTTAATCAAAGCTACAAGAGAACTTAGTTGATCATTGCTAGTGTTTCTTTGCCTTTGATTTTGCTGGTGAAATCCAATTGGTTGAGCAGGCCTGTTCTATCAACTGGATACTACAACATGTTAATTATGATTGCTCCATGAAAAATTTTAATGTTGTCTTCATCCAGGGTTATAAATGTTTAAGCAAGGATTGTTCTGGTTCTGTCTGTTAAAGTTGCCCACATAATTGACCGAGGTTGGATTTCAAGGACAATTATCAAATAAATGCCCTTCTCCATAATAAACACAAGATACATAAGCAATTTAGCTAACAGTTGCTAGAGCAGTAGTCATAGCCTTCACTATATTTGTTAATGAGGTTACTTGGGCTGATAATGCTGTAAAGGCGTCTATATTGTGGACTTCTATTGCTATTAGCTATCCTTTTGCAAAATTTCATAGGCCTCATTATAGGACTTGGATAACAAGGCCCCATTTGCTAAAGCATCCATTATCAATCTAGTGCTTGGGTTGAGACCATTGTAAAATGTTTCCAACTGTATACAGTAAGGAATACCATGATGAGGACATCTCCTAAGTAACTCTTTGAATATTTTCCATGTATCATACAAGCTTTCATCTTCGAGTTGATGGAAAGATGTGATCTTATTCCTCCATTTTGTATTCTTGGTCGGTGTAAAGTACTTTATTAAAAATTTGTTAGCCAAATCATTTCATGTATAATGAAGTCAGGTGGCAAAGAGTTCAACCATGTTTTTACTTGATCCCTCAGAGAAAATAGGAAAAGTTTGAGTTTCAATGCTTCTTGTAATGCTCTAGCAATCTTAAAAGCATCACTTATTTCCAAAAACAGCTTAAGGTAAAGTTAAGGATCTTCTTATGGTAGACCATTAAATTACCCTACTATTTAAGCATCTAAAACATCATTAGTTTGAGCTCAAACTTAGAACCTTGCACTTCAGGTCTGACTATTCCAGGATTTATGGCTTGAGGAGTTAACACAACATAATCTCTTAGGGCTCTGTCTCTATCATCTGCCGATAATATTGTTGTTCCTTAGTTGCCCATGAATAATAGACCCATTATGACCTTCTTTACGTCCTTGTGCATTAACTAATTCTATTTCTCCTCGAGAGTTGAAATTTCCTATATCTTGCAAATCATCCATGTCTACAACAGCTTTTAAATTTCTCTATTTGTTTCTCAATCTCTTTGCAGTTCTTTCAATTTCTAGTTCAAACTAGAATTCAACAAGTTTATATTTGCACATGCAAGGGTTGCTAGAGCACTTCTGTCAACAAAGTAAACAAATTAAAAGAAAAATAAAAATAAAAATTGTCACCAACTAAAACTGATTTCATAAATCACAATAAACAGCCAATCCCTGGTAACGACTACAACATCTTCTCTGTTTGAGACTTGTTTTATTTCCCCTACAGCCAAGTTTTTTTGTCATCTCTGCGAGTCTGCTGCTGCAGCTTTCCATCCATAAAGCTTAGGTTTTTTCGTCCCCCACAATCACACATAATTAAAGCACAAAGTAATCTAAAATACAACCAATTTATCAAAATAAAATTTAAATACAGGCTCATGCAAAATGTAACTAAAAATGCATCATTTACTCTCTAAGTACTATTGGTTTAGGTTTAAAAATGTCATAATAACTCTCATTTCATAGTGTTATCAGACACAAAAGATACAGTGGTACGAAATCATTAAAACTTTCATAGTTGCTATTATGTCCATTTCAAAGGAGCCTGCCTTGCTTACTTTCTCTCGAAAAGACTTTGAAATAATTGACATGCCTCATATAGACCACTTGGTGGTAAGTCTGAAAATCACCAATTTTGTAGTTAAAATTATTCTTATTAATGAGGGAAGTAGTGGCAAAGATTCCTTATTGGGATGATTTCAAAAAATGAGACTATTTACAAAAATGCTATGCCCCTTTTATAGCCTTTGAGGGAATAAGGTTAACGACAAAAAGAATAATCAACCTCCTAATAAAATCTAGAGACAAGACCATTTCAATTGATTTTATGGTCATTAATGCCCAATTGGCCTACCTTGCAATATTAAAGAGGCGTTGGCTTTAGGGATGGCAGAAGTCGGGTCCGGGTCCGGGTTTGGCCTTTCCGGTTCCGGGCCCGGATGCCGTTTTCATTATATCAGACCCGGATGTTAACCCAATTTCTTGCATCCGGGTCTGATCCGGGTTAAATCTGAAAAATCTAGGTTTTCGGATTCCGGGTTTTGAGCCCGGATCAATAAGAGCAGTCTGAAAAAGAAAAAAAATGAGTTTTATCCCATCACATGAACCAGAAAATTTAAGGATTAACGTGATATACAGACTCATAAAATTAAAAATCCATCATGTTGGTCAATCACATACTTAATCGAAGTCAGAAAAATGCCATCCAAAAAGAAAAAAAAAGTCAGAAAAATGAGTAATTGCAAAAGCTTTTGAAGTAGGAAAAGTTTTCCAGCAAAAGAAACACATAAGACAGCACGTGAGGAAGAAAGTATAAATCTTTCATTTTTTTCCTAGCCTGAGTAGTTTTGCTGGCAATTTCGCAAATCAGTTCAAGTTCCGTATCAGTGTTGTTTTCTCCACAAGTTGATGAAGGTGCGTCTTCCCTCGGAATACGGCAACTGACAATGATGATGATGATGATGATGAAAAGAGCTGCGACGGTAGCGAAGAACAGTGATTTGAGTTGATGAGGAGACAATTTGAAGAGAAAGAAAATGGTTGGCTCTGATTTTGGGCTACGGTGGGTGCGATATACGAGTGAAATTAGGGCACTTGTGTGTGTGTTTTCTAATGTTACTATTTATATTAAATATAATAAAAAAAGCAAAAATAATATATTCGGGTCCGGGTTCTGGATATGCGGGTTAACTCAAACTCGCATCCGGACCCGAATATACCCGAGTTAAGAAAAATAATTCCAAATCCGAATTTTATTGTACTCCGGTACGGGTTAAACCCGGACCGGATTGTCCGGGTTCGTCCGGGTCCGGGTCATGTCCGGAAAAAACTGCCATCCCTAGTTGGCTTTACTATATGGAGTCGGTTTCCTCAATACTGTACTAAGTGTCTGTGGTGTTTCTCAAACAGGGAGGGGGACATTTGATATAGAAGAAGATCAAATGATGGAAATTGTCACCATCAAACCTTGCAAAGGAACATTTAGATCAGAACTCGTTCTAGAGAACAAGAAAAAGCTGACAATAGAGGAAATGAGATTGTTCTCATCTTTAGAACATAGACTTATTGAGGAACCTTTTCCTTCACCAGAGCAATTGCTGGAGGATGGGGCTACTGTAAAATCCAATGCCAAATTGAATGTCTCGATGCTTGCACTACAAGGAGCTTGTAATTGAAGAACTAGAAACAATATCCCTAGATCCTTTAGCCTCAGAAAAAAGGGTGCAAATTGGCTCAAGTGGAAAAGACACATGATTTTCCTACTCAAGAGGAAGTACGATGCTTTTGCATGGTCACACAAGCATGCTCTGAATATATCTAGAAGTTGCATACCACCAATTAACAACTGACCCAATGGTAAAACTAATGCAACAAAAACATGGGAGATTTAGTCAGAAATGGAATGGAACGCCTCTTCAAGGTTTGATTCATTTGGGATGTTCAATACCCTGAATTGAACTCTATTGTTGTTGTGGTGTGATAAAAAATGGCGAGTATGCATAGATTACACAAACCTTAACAAAGCCTGTTCGAAGGATCCGTTCCCTTGCTAAAAATTGATCAATTAGTGGATGCTACCACTAGCTACTAAAGGCTTTCCCTTTTGGATGCATACAGCGGAAACAACAAATCCCAATGCATCCAAAGGATGCAAAAAAAATCAGCTTTATCACTCCAAGAGCTCTATTTTGCTACAAAGTCATGCCTTTTCAGGTTGAAAAACCCTAGTTCCAGCTATTAAAGGCTTGTGACCAAAATCTTCAATGGATTGTTGAGGAATATTGTGGAAGCTTACACTGATGATATGGTAGTCAAAAGTCCGAAGTCGAAATCTATGCCAATGTCTATATCAACGTTATTCCAAGCTTGCCGTTTGATATATCAATGATGAATGCTTACATTATTCAGAAAATCCTTGATACATTCAAATGCAACAACATTTTATCAAAATGATAATTCCCTATAAGCTTAAAGGAATAATTCCCAACAATGATAATTTCCTATAAGGTTAAGGAAATAATTCGCCACCAAGAATAATTCCCTATAAGCTTTAGAGAATAATGCCCTAATAAGAATAATTCCCTATAAGGTTAAGGAAATAATTCCCTAATAAGAATAATTCCCCAACAAAAATTATTCCTCATAAGCATAGGAAAATAATTCCCCAACAAGAATAATTCCCAATAAGCATAAGGAAACAATTCCATAGCAAGAATAATTCGCAAGCAAAAATTACTCCCTATACATATAGGGAAATAATTCCTCGGCATGAATAATATGCTATAAGCTTCAGGAAATAATTCCCTAGGGAGAGTAATTCCCCAGCAAAAATTATCCCCCATAATCATAAGGAAATACTTCCCCTACAGGAATAATTCCTTATATTCTTAGGGGAATAATTCCCCAATAATAATGTTCCCTCCTCAGCTTATAGCATATTATTCATGCCGAGGAATTAGCAAAAATTATCCCCCATAATCATAAGGAAATACTTCCCCTACAGGAATAATTCCTTATATTCTTAGGGGAATAATTCCCCAATAATAATGTTCCCTCCTCAGCTTAAAGGAATAATTCCCTAGTCGTGATAAGCTTAGGGAATAATTCTGTAAAGCAATAAAGCAAAGATTCAAACGGGAAAGAGGAATTGTTCCGAATGCAAAGCCTCTCGGAAATTGAACAAAGGAAAATCCTACAGTTACGAAAAAAACTCCATATGCAAACATAAAGGTGACGAAGCATTGTAATCATGCCTCGATTCTTACTTCCACAATAAAATGTAGCATAAAAGGTACTATAGTCGCAAATGGTTACCTTTAACCATTAATAGTAAAGTTATTTTTGAGTAGTTTGGTCTTTGTACCATTAGTATACTGAAGAAAATTTACATTGAGAAAAAGATTACCATAAGGAGTAGAGTGAAAGCTCCTAACCATATATATATATATATATATATATATATATGAATATGCTAAAAAATATATAAAAAAATACACATAAATGCCTGTATAAAAAAAAACTATTGATATTTAGGATTTTGAGAATTACAAAAATTGAAAGAGAGACGGGATTTACGGGATTTATTTTTATATTAAAGTTAAAACTTTAATAATCTAAAATTCTCTTTGAGCTATATAATTTATACAATTTTTGAGACTTATTTTATATTTTATTTAAAGAGTCTTTCAATCCTTTTGTTGATAGTGAAACTAAAAACAAAAAATGCAGACCAGGACGTCTAGTCATTTCTTTGGTTAGAAATTCACTGTCTTGTCTTGCTGTCATCACTGACATTTATCATTTACCAGTGTGTATGACAACTTACTAATGTCGTCTAGACAATAAAATAAGTAAAGCATGTGGTTAGTCACGTGAATCGGTTAAATTTGTCTGGCTTAATTGGCATGGGTTAATTACCGTCTTTTTTATTGAAGCATATGCACACGAGATACATGTAGCAACTAGCAAGGCTACTCAAATAGCTCTTAAAGCTACTGGAAATAGTGGGAAAATTATGGATGCCGACAGTAGGTGGATCTTTCTAGATCTTTTTTTGATTGTATATAAAGACTTATGATCATTTCTTTAGCTCATTCAATTGATAATAGCTGAACCATTCTAAACCTCTTATGTTGATCTTTTGTTCTAATTAATTGCCCTTTTGTGATTATTTCTTGTTGTTTTGGGTTAAACTGGCCTCGGTCACTTCAATTAGGGCTCTCATGTTTTGGATTTGGGGATTTAAAGTCTAAGATTGGATCTTTGGGGGTCTTGAATCAATGGCTTGCTGGTTCAAGTTAACACTTTTTATGTTATTTTTTCATTGAAATATATATATGAGACTTGACAGTAGGCAGGGCTAATTCTCAATGAATTTTGTTGGCTTTAGGAACATGTTCTTCTTTAAAGGCTTCTATGTCAGAAGAGGCTATAGACATGTTATCTTGTTCTAGTACACCAATCTTACTGGATTGGGCACTATCAGGGGCTATCTGGACCTTACTAGATGAAGAAGAAGATGCTTCTATTCTATCAGAACCATATAATCTGAACATCCACCCCTTAGGAGTATAATTATTGAACATGGTGAACCTCTTGTTGAGATTAAAGCCTCACCATATAAAATCCATAAAGACGCAGATACGGATTTAGATAGCATCATTCGATAGAATAATTTCTGTAATGCTAATCTAAACACAATAGGAAAACCGTTGACTATGATAGAAAACCAGTTCCAGAAGTCTACCATAGCTGTTTCTCCTGTTACATCAAAATCGGATTATGACAAAAAGCTTAAAGAGCCTATTTTCAAACCTTTTCAGGTTTCGAAAACTAGTCAAAAGCTTCTCCAAGAGTCAAAATCAGATTTTGCTAAAGCCATTAAAGAACAACCAGATAGAATATAAGCTTCTTCTTCTTCATCTAGTAAGGTCCAGATAGCCCCTGATAGTGCCCAATCCAGTAAGATTGATGTACTAGAACAAGATAACATGTCTATAGCCTCTTCTGACATAGAAGCATTTAAAGAAGAACATGTTCCTAAAGCCAACAAAATTCATTGGGAATTAGCCCTGCCTACTGTCAAGTCTCCACCTGACTTAGCCATAGACAATAGGCCCAGTGCATTAAACCAGTCATGATTTAATGCATCTTCTGTCTATGAATGAAATATTGATGGGATATCAGAGTATAATATTTTAAGATTGTTGCAATAGATGACCATGGCAGCTAATGCCTATAAAACTCAGTCGGGAACTTATGACAAAGCCATTGCAGAAATTCTCATTTCTGGGTTTACTGGTCAACTCAAAGGTTGGTGGGATCATCTTCTTACTAAGCAGCAACAATTAGATATCCTTAATTCAATTCAAATAGATGAGAATGGAGCACCCATCTTAGATGAATTGAATGACACGATTCAGGATGCAGTTGCTACCCTAATTCTTACTATATCCTTTCATTTCATAGGTGACCCTTCTCACCTTAGAGATAAAAATGCTGAGTTACTACATAATTTAAGATGTAGGAAACTTAGTGAATTCCAAAGCTACAAAACCACATTCTTCACCAGACTCTTTCTTAGGGATGGTGCAAATCATACAACTTGGAAAGAAAAGTTCCGTGCAGGTTTACCTACCCTATTAGGAGAAAAGGTTAGGAATTCTATTAAAGCCCTCTATCACAACCGCATTACATATGATGAGCTCATCTACGGTGAACTTGTCAGTTTTGTTAACAAAGAGAGTCTAAAGATTTGTCAAGACTTGAAATTACAGAAACGACTAAAATAGGAGCTTAGAAAATCTAAGCAAGAATTAGGTAGTTTCTGTAAACAATTCAATTATGACCCCTTTAAAACTTCTACTTCTAAATATTGTAATGGTAAGTGTTCTTCAAAACCTTACAAGAAACATTACAAATCAAAAGGCCATAAGAAACCCTTTCAAGAATTTAGAGAACTTCCTTATCAGAAACCCTCGAGGCCTTATAAGAAACCCAGTTTCTCTAAAAGGAAAGATTTCAAGCCCAAACAAAAAACCCCTTTTAATTACAAAGAAGCCACATGTTATAAATGTGGAAAGAAATGCCATACTGTAAAATTTTGCAGGATGAATAAAAGGCTCCAAGAGCTTGGCCTTGACGATGAAATACTCTCTAAAGTTGCCCATTTACTTGTAGAATCTTCTGATTCTGAGTCTTCCATGACGGGAGATAGTGAGCCTCTGCAGATTGATGAGTTAATTGACTCAGATACATCTGCATCTTGTGATAGTGATTCTGATAAAGAATCCTACTTAAAAAAAATCAATGTGTTGACCAAGGACCAAGAAACTTTTCTTGAATTAGTCAAACACATTTCAGACCCTATTCTCCAAAGAGAATATCTTGATAAGCTTCTAAAAATTTTAGAAGTCAATACTAAAGCATAAATTTCTAAAGCCCCAATCATTAAAAAGAATACGTATGATCTTACTGAAATCTTAGATAAAAAGAAAACTAAGAAAACGACTCCTAATGTCCAAGATCTTCAAAAAGAAATAAAAGATATTAAACTCGAAATAAAAGAGTTCAAAGAAAAACAAAAGAATGATTCAGATACTATCCAACTCTTTTTACAAAAACAATTACAGGATAATTCTGATAAAGAATCTGATAGTGATAATAAAGAACAAAACGTTGACAACATTGAATCTATACCAAATGATTTTCTATTTGTTCTAAAACAAATCACCACAAGAAAATATTTAATTAAAATTACATTGATTTTTTTTAAAGATTTTGAAATTGACACCATTGCCTTTTTTGACACCGGTGCTGATTTAAATTGCATTAAAGAAGATATTGTCCCCAGAAGATTTCATGAGAAAACTAAAGAGAGACTTTCTGCCGCCAATAATTCAAAACTTAATGTCAAATCTAAAGTTGACGCCTCTATTCATAACAATGGTTTTGAATTTAGGACCTCTTTTATTCTTATAAATGACATACACCATACTGTCATTTTAGGAACCCCCTTTATCAATCTTATCACTCCTTATACTGTCAACTATGATAGTATATCCTTTAAAGCAAAAACCAAAAAACTTGTTTTCCCTTTTATTGAGAAACCTAAAACAAGAAATTTGAATATTGTTAAAGCTTGTTCTGTTTACCAGAATCAAATCAATACACTCCTTAAAACAAAACAAAATGATCTGATTTGTTTAAAAAAGGATTTAAGTTTACAAAGAATTGAAAACCAATTACAAAATGAATTTGTAAAATGAAAGATCTCTGATATGAAAAACCTCATTGAAAAAGAAATACGTGCTGACCTGCCATCTGCTTTCTAGAATAGAAAACAACATTTGGTTGATTTGCCTTATGAAAATACTTTTGATGAAAAGCAAATACCCACTAAAGCTCGTTCTATTCAAATGAATATGGAATTAGAACAACACTGTAAAGAAGAAATCAAAGATTTGGAGTCAAAATGACTCATTGTCAAATCTAGATCTCCATGGTCTTGTGCTGCTTTCTATGTTAATAATTTTGTTGTGGCTAAACCCCTTAGGTTCATCTCCAATTTTAGTTAAACATCCACTCCTTAGGAGTATAATTATTGAACATGGTGAACCTCCTGATAGAATCCTTGATAAAACCAAATTACTAAATATTTAGTAAATATCGCTTTACTAAATATCTTTGGATTTTGGGGTCAGGAAGGTTCCTTGGGCTTTAATATCTTTGATGGTTGGTTGTAGAAGGCTTTTAGAGGAGAGCCAATTTTCGATCATGTTAACAGTCAATTTGGACCGTTCATCAAATTTTGACCACCATTTGACTTTAAATGTTCTTTGTAAAATTAATTGGGTATCTTAAGGATGGTATCAGAAGTTCCACATCCATACCCAGGGAAGGAAGAAATTTGTACAAAAACAGAGAAAAGGAGGAAATCATTTCTCAGATTCTGTAGGTACATAGTGGGTTTTAAAAAGATTTAGGTACTGGATGGCATTTTGGGTGAGAATTTCAGGGCATGGACCGAAATAATTCCACCATTGCTGGAACCAGTTTGGAAGGCTTTGGACAGTTATTTTTGAGTTGAAGAAAAATAACCAAGAATAGGTTCTTTTAGGGTTTTGTATAAAAAATGTGTTAAACCAGGCCTGTTGGTAGTCCCAGTAAGAATATGACAGGCAATGTGGTAAATGCATTTGAAAATTAGTAGGGAAGAGCTTTAGTTTGTGAAGTTGGTCTCCCTACTGTTTTGGGCTCAAGACTTTTAAAATAGTGGCTGTGGAGTAAGTCGGTTCTGTATGGGCTTCACTGAGGAAGAAGTGTTTGAATTTTACAGACTCAGTGGACTCCAGAATGCTTTGGTACTAACATTGGGGTTTTGTTAAATCCCAAGGTTTGAAAAACCAGCCTTTAGGAAAAATCTTTGAAATAGCTTGAAATGGATCAGAATGATAAAATCCATCCTCGATAGATAAAATGTTTTGGAAATGAGTTTTATCAAACCAGTCCGAGGTTTTCTTTGAAAGCTTTGTTTATGAAAGAACAATCTGAGAAGATGAAGTTTCACCAGAAAGAATTACATTTTGAGAAGAAACTTTAGAAATTTCTTTAGAAATAGGCTTGTCTTTTTCAATACTTTCTTTAGGAGAAATTTGGCTTTGAGAAAAGCTTTGTAAGGCGAGCATAAGTTCAGGGGAACAAAAAATGGATTTCATTCATTCATTTACCTACTCCTGGGAG
Source organism: Citrus medica (assembly GCA_002013955.2). Taxonomy (NCBI): domain Eukaryota; kingdom Viridiplantae; phylum Streptophyta; class Magnoliopsida; order Sapindales; family Rutaceae; genus Citrus; species Citrus medica. Next base: position 70,176 of record MKYO02025647.1, read on the forward strand.
GTAAGGGCTTTAGACTTTGCTTCCTGGTCTTCTATCATGTCGATCCAGGACTTTATTGGCATGGCTGATGAGAGTAATTTTTCTTTAGGAGGGGAAGATTGGGAGGCTTTAGAGGGTGTTTGGGGCACAGGGTCTTTAAGTATCCCTTTCCCTTTGTCTTTCCTTTTGGGCGGCATTTATCTGTTTTGAAGAAATTCCCTGATTAGAAAATCAGGGAGAGAATTTGTGTCTCTTTTAATGAACTCAATATCAAAATAAAAAATACTTAAAATAGCCTACCAACGTGCAAAAATATGTTTTGATGCAATGTTTTGGACATCTTTTTCTAAAATATGTTTTGCAGCTTTGCAATCAATTCTAAGTAAGAAATTTTGATTTAATAACTCACTTTGAAATTTAGATATGCATAGAATAATAGACAAAATTTCTTTTTTAATAGTAGAGTAATTTTTCTAGCATTCATTCCAGTGTGCAGAGACATACTGTACTACTTGTTCTTTATTATTATCAATTTGCTTTAATATCCCACCGTAGCCTAAATCTGATGCATCAGTTTCAACAATTTTAGGTAGTGCATGATTTGCAAGAAATAAACATGGAATAGCTTTAACAGAATTTTTTATGAGTTTAACAACTTTAGTATGTTCATCGGTCCATGCAACAAGATTCTTCTTTAACCTATCATGTAGAGGTTTTGACATCCTATTGATGTTTGGACAAAAATCAAGAACATAATTTAAACTTCCTAAGAATTTTTTTAATTGGGTTTTATCAAGGATTCTATCAAGAAACTTGTCGGCAAAGACAAGAGATCGCTCAATAGGAGTAATAGTTCCTTTGGAAATGTAATGACCTAGGAACCTGATCTTTGTTTGGAACAAAGAAACTTTAGAATTAGAAATGGCTAAACCAGCCTTCCTAGTGGCAAGGAAAGAAGTCTTTAGATGTTTGAAATGTTGATCAATTGTTTGGGAAAAAATCAACACGTCATGAATATAGACAATGCAAAATTCAGAAAAAGGGTTATAAATGTCATTCATTATTCTTTAAAATTCTGAAGGTGCATTTTTCAAACCGAATGGCATAACAGTCCATTCATATTGTCCAAAGGGAACAGTAAAAGCAGTCTTAAAATGGTCTTTAGGGTGAATTTGAATTTGCCAAAAACCCAATTTCATATCAAATTTTGAAAATATGAATGCAGAATGAAGTTTTTGTAGCAGATCTTTTTTATTAGGTATGGGATACCTAATCCATTTTAAGGCTTTATTAAGAGGTTTGTAATTTATCACCAATCTAAGAGTCCCTCTTTCTATTTCAGCATTTTTATTAACATAGAAACCAGTACAAGACCATGGAGATATAGGTTTGACAATGAGTCATTTTGACTCCAAATCTTTGATTTGTTCTTTACAGTGTTGTTCTAATTCCATATTCATTTGAATAGGATGAGCTTTAGTGGGTATTTGTTTTTCATCAAAGTATTTTCATAAGGCAAATCAACCAAATGTTGTTTTCTATTCGAGAAAGCAGATGGCAGGTCGGCACATATTTCTTTTTCAATGAGGTTTTCAGATCAGAGATCTTTCTTTTTACAAATTCATTTTGTAGTTGGTTTTTGATTCTTTGTAAACTTAAATCGTTTTTTAAACAAATCAGATCATTTTGTTTTGTTTTAAGGAGTGTATTGATTTGATTCTGGTAAACAGAACAAGCTTTAACAATATTCAAATTTCTTGTTTTAGGTTTCTCAATAAAAGGGAAAACAAGTTTTTTGATTTTTGCTTTAAAGGATATACTATCATAGTTGACAGTATAAGGAGTGATAAGATTGATAAAGGGGGTTCCTAAAATGATAGTATGGTGTATGTCATTTGTAAGAATAAAAGAGGTCCTAAATTCAAAACCATTGTTATGAATAGAAGCGTCAACTGGAAAGAGATATCACACTTTCAAAGCCATTTGAAACAATTCACTTATTTTCTGAGCATTCATTAAAGAGATTAAAAGAAAAGAATGTTAATTATGTTCATATCGTTCTAATACAAGTCGACATAAAACCCTTAACTAAAGAAGGATTAAATACATCTATTCTTGTTGTCCTCAGAGATGGAAGGTTCATCTCCTTTGATGATTCCTTACTCAGTAGTTTTGAATCTAGTCTCTGTAAAGGACATATCTCATTCGACTGTTATCCCAACATAATGGTTTCTTTAAAAGATAAAAATATTTTAAAAAGTATAATTTTACAGATCAAAACACATAATTATCATATGTTAGAAGGATCTGTACCAGTTGCATTGATTTTCAAAATATTGTACAAAGCCATGATTTTAGCGTTTAATACGCAACATAAATTCCAGTAAAAAAGAGATGAAACTCTTCTCTTGCAGACTGACCTGTCTAAAGCAAATGTTGTTATTCCCAGGCCCATCCAGTGGAAAGATGTAAATCTTCCCGATGAATAGATTCTTGAAGGAGCCACTGAACCAGTGATTCCGAAACAACTTGAGCCCAATACAGAGTTATAAAATGTGACTCAGTATTCGGATGGTAAAGTCAAATTGTCTTTTAGGCGATCTACATCTTGTAGATTCTCCGATAAAGATTCGAGTACTAGCATTCCTACATTAGAAAGGAGATTTTAAAAAATTCCCTCTGTTATAAATCTTCCTTTCCAACCAATAAAGAGTCAGCCTAGGTTTTCCAATTCGGATATACCTAGTTCTTCTATACATTCTGTTGACTACACCACTAGTGTTCCTTATCCTATCTACACTACAAATTCATTTTGTAATTGGTTTTCGATTCTTTGTAAACTTAAATCATTTTTTAAACAAATTATATCATTTTGTTTTGTTTTAAGGAGTGTATTGATTTGATTATGGTAAACAGAACAAGCTTTAACAATATTCAAATTTCTTATTTTAGGTTTCTCAATAAAAGGGAAAACAAGTTTTTTGGTTTTTGCTTTAAAGAATATACTATCATAGTTAACAGTATAAAGAGTGATAAGATTGATAAAGGGGTTTCTTAAAATGACAGTATGGTGTATGTCATTTGTAAGAATAAAAGAGGTCCTAAATTCAAAACCATTGTTATGAATAGAGGCGTCAACTTTAGATTTAACATTAAGTTTTTTATTATTGGCGGCAGAAAGTCTCTCTTTAATTTTCTCATGAAATCTTCTGGGGACAATATCTTCTTTAATGCAATTTAAATCAGCACCGGTGTCAAAAAGGGTAATGGTGTCAATTTCAAAATCTTTAGAAAAAATCAATGTAATTTTAATTAAATATTTTCTTGTGGTGATTTATTTTAGAACAAATAGAAAATCATTTGGTATAGATTCAATGTTGTCAACGTTTTGTTCTTCATTATCACTATCAGATTCTTTATCAAAATTATCCTGTAATTGTTTTTGTAAAAGAAGTTGGATAGTATCTGAATCATTCTTTTATTTTTCTTTTAACTCTTTTACTTCGAGTTTAATATCTTTTATTTCTTTTTGAAGATCTTGGATATTAGGAGTCGTTTTCTTAGTTTTCTTTTTATCTAGGATTTCAGTAAGATCATACGTATTCTTTTTAATGATTGGGGCTTTAGAAATTTCTGCTTTAGTATTTACTTCTAAAGTTTTTAGAAGCTTATCAAGATATTCTCTTTGGAGAATAGGGTCTGAAATGTGTTTGACTAATTCAAGAAAAGTTTCTTGGTCCTTGGTCAACACATTGATTTTCTTTAAGTAGGAGTCTTTATCAGAATCACTATCACAAGATGCAGATGTATCTGAGTCAATTAACTCATCAATCTGCAGAGGCTCACTATCGCCCGTCATGGAAGACTCAGAATCAGAAGATTCTACAAGTAAAGGGGCAACTTTAGAGAGTATTTCATCGTCAAGGCCAAGCTCTTGGAGCCTTTTATTCATCCCTGCAAAATTTTACAGTATGGCCTTTCTTTCCACATTTATAACATGTGGCTTTTTTGTAATTAAAAGGGATTTTTTGTTTGGGCTTGAAATCTTTCCTTTTAGAGAAGCTGGGTTTCTTATAAGGCCTCGAGGGTTTCTGATAAGGAAGTTCTCTAAATTCTTGAAAGGGTTTCTTATGGCCTTTTGATTTGTAATGTTTCCTGTAAGGTTTTGAAGAACACTCACCATTACAATCTTTAGAAGTAGAAGTTTTAAAGGGGTCATAATTGAATTGTTTACAGAAACTACCTAATTCTTGCTTAGATTTTCTAAGCTCCCATTTTAGTCGTTTCTGTAATTTCAAGTCTTAACAAATCTTTAAACCTTCTTTGTTAACAAAACTGACAAGTTCACTGTAGGTGAGCTCATCATATGGAATGCGGTTGTGATAGAGGGCTTTAATAGAATTCCTAACTGATGCAGCGGAAGTTTAATGTTCAAAATATTCCGTTGATTCTAAAGAATACCAGAACAAAAGAACAACTAAATTCACGTTGATTCAAAAGAATACCGCGAACTTAGGGATTAAGACTCGTTGATTCCGCAGAATACCAAGAATTAATTGTTCAAATACTCACAAAGAGATTTGAAAATTGAAATATTATTGAACTCAAAATTCTTTCCTTTCAAAGGCTACAAGAGGGAGCTATTTATAGTAGTAGTAATTATCCTAATTCATGAAGTAAAAACAAAATCCTAAATTGAAAGGGAAACAAAATTCTAAATTAGAAAGGAATTTAAAAGTCTTAAACTTTAGTTAATAAGGAAACTAATCCTAGTATAATATGGATTCTTACTCTTCATCATTCCCCCCAGGGTGGAGAGAATTCGCCCTCGAATTCTGATTGTCAGCAACAACATCTTCATCATGATCACCTCTGTAAGGAATAAGATGCTTAACATTAAATACATCTGCAGTGCGGATATGACTAGGAAGCTTTAATCTGTAGGCATTAGGATTTATCTTCTCTATAATCTCCAAAGGGCCGATTTTCTTGGCAGAAAGCTTGTTGTACTCACCAACTGAGAATCTTTCTTTAGTTAAGACAGCCCAAACAAAATCTCCCACTTGAAATTCCAAAGCTCGACGTTTTTTGTCTGCCATAATTTTATAACCTTCGGTCGTCTGCTTCAAAGACTCTTGCGTAGTTTCATGAATCTGCTGAAGCTGCTCAATAAAGTCTTCTGCTTTACCGCTTTTGCGAACTAAATCTGGAACTGGAGCCAAGTCGATGGGAGCTCGTGGATTATATCCGTAATTCACCTGAAACGGGCTTAAACCAGTACTACGCTTAACGGCACGGTTATAAGTAAACTCGACTTGATATAACTTCTGATCCCATATCTTCAAGTTGTCGCCAACTAGACTACGTAGGTGGTTTCCTAAAGAGCGGTTGACAACTTCAGTTTGACCATCTGTTTGTGGGTGGTAAGCACTACTAAAATTCAGGCGAGTGTTAGTCAACTTCCATAATGTCTTCCAAAAATGGCTAAGAAATCGTGTATCCCGGTCAGATACTATAGAACTTGGTAAACCGTGCAATCTATAGACTTCCTTGAAGAATAGGCGAGCAACAGTCAAAGCGTCTGTAGTCTTCTTGCAAGCAATGAAGTGAGCCATTTTCGAGAATCGATCAACAACAACAAATATTGAATCCATACCCCTCTGAGTGCGGGGTAATCCCAAAACAAAATCCATGCTAATGTCAGCCCAAGGTTGTGTTGGAATCGGCAGCGGCATATATAACCCAGCATTAGTTGCTGCACCTTTGGAAACTTGACAAATGCGACAAGTCTCAACATAGCGATAGACTTCACGCCTCATAGTAGGCCAAAAATAAGTGTTGGCGATTAGAGCCAGAGTTTTGTCACGATCCATGTGCCCTTCATTATGTAACTCTGAAATGATTTTCAATCTCAAACTTGAGTCAGGAATACACAACTGATTACTCTTGAAAAGGAATTCGTCATGTAAATGATAATCTGAGCGAAATCCTGCAACAACGTCTTCTAATATAGGAGCAAAGTAAGGATCAGAAGCATATAACTCTCGAAGTGTGTCAAATCCAAGAACTTGATTATGCATCTGTGTCAATAACGAAGTTCGTCGACTAAGTGCATCTGCTGCCCGGTTGGATTCACCGGAGGTATGCTTCACCACAAAGGTAAATTGTTGAAGGAATGATGTCCACGTGGAATGTCTGTGAGAGAGCTTGTCTTGACTATTGAGGTACTTTAACGCGGCATGGTCAGTGTATAAAATAAAGTCTTTATGAATTAGATAATGTCGCCAATGTTTTAACGCTTGGACTACTGCGTAAAATTCCACGTCATAAGTGTTGTAGTGTGCCTTCGCTCCATTCAACTTCTCACTGAAATAAGCTATAGGCTTACCCTGTTGGCTAAGAACAGCTCCAATGCCGACCTTAGAAGCATCACAATGTACCTCAAAAGTGAGCGAAAAATCTGGTAGGGCAAGTACTGGGGCAGTAATCAACTTTTTTTTGATAATCTTGAATGCCTTAGTAGCTGCCTCTGTCCAAGAGAATCATGCAATCTGTGATTGGTGCCATAATAGTACTAAAATGAGGAATGAATCGCCTGTAAAAAGAGGCCAATCCATGGAAACTTCTGGTGGCGGATAAAGTAGTTAGCTGAGGCCAATCTCGAATAGCATCCACTTTTTATTGGTCAACATATATACCATCCTTCGACACCACATATCCCAAAAATAATACTTTCTCGGTCAAGAAAATACACTTGTTTACTGCTGTGTATAAACTTGTTGCTCTTAAGGCTAAAAGCACTTCTCTCAAATGTTGTAGATGTAACTCGTGACTGGTGCTATATATAAGTATATCATCGAAGTAAACAACCACAAACTTTCCAATGAAAGGGCGAAGAACTTGATTCATGACTCGCATAAAAGTACTCGGAGCATTGGATAAGCCAAATGGCATTACCAACCACTCGTATAACCCTTCGCGAATTTTAAAAGCCGTTTTCCATTCATCTCCAGGCCGTATTCGAATTTGATGGTAGCCGCTTTTCAAATCAAGTTTGGTAAAAATTGTTGCTCCACTGAGTTGATCTAACAAGTCGTCTAATCGAGGGATTGGAAAACGATATCGAACTGTAATTTTATTGATAGCTCGACTGTCCACGCACATCCTCCAAGAACCATCTTTCTTTGGAGTCAATAAAGCAGGGACTGCACAGGGACTAAGACTTTCACGGATAAATCCCTTTTCTAGTAACTCTTCCACTTGGCGCCTTAATTCCTCATGTTCTGTAGGACTCATACGATAATGAGGTCGATTTGGTAATGTAGAACCTGGTACCAAATCAATTTGGTGTTGTATATCTCGAAGAGGTGGTAAACCCTGTGGTAGCTCATTAGGGAACAAATCTTGAAATTCTGCCAGAATAGGTGTCACAGCTTTAGGAATCTTCGAATCACCGTTACTCTCTTTTCCCAATAAAATGTAGACTCTCTTTGTCTCTGCTACAACATCTATAAATTGCTTCTTTCCTAACAAATAATTACCCAAGTCTTGCTGGAGAGTAAACTCTTTGTTAGGTAGGAGAACGATCTTGGTGTTGTTAAACATAAAGCTGTAGGTGTTTCTCTTCCCATCATGCACTACGTTTCGATCATATTGCCAAGGTCTACCCAGTAATAGATGACAAGCATCCATAGCCACAACATCACACCAAATTTTGTCTTTATAAATTGAACCAATGGATAAGGAAACTAAGCAACGTTTTGATACTGTCACTTGATTTCCCTTCTTCAGCCATGTGAGCTTGTATGGAGTTTGATGAGGTTCTGTCTTTAAATTTAGCTTTGTTATGGCTTCTTCCGAAATGACATTCTCGCAACTGCCGGAGTCTATGACCATACGACATACTTTACCCCCAATTGTGCAAGTAGTCTGAAAGATATTTTGTCGTAGCCACTTGTCTTTGTCTTGACCTTTAGGAGTGAAGAATGCACGGTTCACGATCAACATTGGTCCGCTATCACCATGTTCTTCAACAGATTGAGTGCTACCACTACTATCAAAAGTTGGCTCTACAGCAAACTCCTCAGTTTCTTCCTCCTGATAGTCTTCGCTTTCCTCTGTGCCTACGAATAAGCCTTTACCATATTTTCCTCCCTTCTTACATTCTGTCATTCGGTGTCCATTTTCTCCGCAATTAAAACAGCGTAATCCCGAACCCGAGGATTGGGTTTTGCTGCTTTGACCGATTTCACTAGGCTTACTAGTTTTATTTGAAGGATTTGGAGGAGTGAAATTACGAAATTGGGAAGCTGGGTTTGAATTATCACGAACAACACTTCGAGCACCCCGAAAGCTTGAGTCATTAGTACGTCGACTAAATTGCTTCTCCAACTGCAAGGCTTGTTGGTGTGCCTCTGAAACAGAGTATGGGTCAAGTAAATTTAATTGGTCTTGAAATTGAGATCGTAGGCCTCCAATGTAGCGGGAAACCTGTTGTTCTTCTGTCTCTGTCAAGTCATTGCGTGCCACCAACCAATGAAATTCTGTAGTGTATTCATCCACTGATCGATTACCTTGCCTTAAATTCTGTAGCTGTTGGTATAACAGTTTGGCATAATTATGAGGCAAGAATGCTCCACGCAAGTGCTTCTTGAACTTTTCCCAAGAATCAATCTTCTTTTTGCCTTGCCTAATCCTTGTGAGCTTAGTTTGTTGCCACCAAGCTGCTGCTCTTCCACGAAATCGAGTTGTAGCAAGCGAAACTAGTTTATTTTCAGGAACTTCTTTGTATTCAAAAACTTCCTCAATAGCATTAATCCAATCCAATAATTCTTCAGGTTGACCACTTCCTTGAAATTCGGGAATGTCAATTCTCAACCCAGATTCCCATCTTCTGTCATCAGTAGACTCAGTTTTAGGTCGACGCCCAGAGAACGGGTTAGCAAAACTTCCACTTGATTTGTCTTCACGTTCTGGAGTACGATGGCATTCGTCAAGTAACTCTGCCATTCGTGCCATTTGTGCAGCTAGCATATCAATTCTGGCTGTCATACTAGCTAGGGCTTCATCTTTAGAAACATCTTCTTGATTGTAAGTTGCAGTATGAGCATCACGAGCTTTTCTTGGAGGCATTTTATCAAATTCGGGTTTAAAAAGGTGGTGGGGCTAAACGGAAGAATCAAAAGGGCAAAAACACAAAAAAAAGGAAAGATTTGGTGGTAGATGGAGATAGATTGGTGATACCAGGTTTTGGCTCTGATACCAAGCTGATGTAGTGGAAGATTAATGTTCAAAATATTCCGTTGATTCTAAAGAATACCGGAACAAAAGAACAACTAAATTCACGTTGATTCAAAAGAATACCGCGAACTTAGGGATTAAGACTCGTTGATTCCGCAAAATATCGAGAATTAACTGTTCAAATACTCACAAAGAGATTTGAAAATTGAAATATTATTGAACTCAAAATTCTTTCCTTTCAAAGGCTACAAGAGGGAGCTATTTATAGTAGTAGTAATTATCCTAATTCATGAAGTAAAAACAAAATCCTAAATTGAAAGGGAAACAAAATTCTAAATTAGAAAGGAATTTAAAAGTCTTAAACTTTAGTTAATAAGGAAACTAATCCTAGTATAATATGGATTCTTACTCTTCATCACTAACCTTTTCTCCTAATAGGGTAGGTAAACCTGCACAGAACTTTTCTTTCCAAGTTGTATGATTTGCATCATCCCTAAGAAAGAGTCTGGTGAATAATGTGGTTTTGTAGCTTTGGAATTCACTAAGTTTCCTACATCTTAAATTATGTAGTAACTCAGCATTTTTATCTCTAAGGTGAGAAGGGTCACCTATGAAATGAAGGGATATAGTAAGAATCAGGGTAGCAACTGCATCCTAAATCGTGTCATTCAATTCATCTAAGATGGGTGCTCCGTTCTCATCTGTTTGAATTGAATTAAGGATATCTAATTGTTGCTGTTTAGTAAGAAGATGATCCCACTAACCTTTGAGTTGACCAGTAAACCCAGCAATGAGAATTTCTGCAATGGCTTTGTCAGAAGTTCCCGACTAAGTTTTATAGGCATTAGCTGCCATGGTCATCTATTGCAACAATCCTAAAATATTATACTCTGACATCCCATCAATATTCCATTCATAGACAGAAGATGCATTAAATCGTGACTGGCTTAATGCCCTGGGTCTATTGTCTATGGCTCAGTCAGGTGGAGACTTGACAGTAGGCATGGATAATTCCCAATGAATTTTGTTGGCTTTAGGAATAGGTTCAACTTTAAAGTCTTCTATGACAGAAGAGGCTATAAACATGTTATCTTGTTCTAGTACACCAATGTTACTGGATTAGGCACTATCAGGGGCTATCTGGACCTTACTAGATGAAGAAAAAGAAGCTTCTATTCTATCTAGTTGTTCTTTAATGGCTTTAGCAAAATCTAATTTTGACTCTTGGACAAGCTTTTGACTAGTTTTCGAAATCTGAAAAGGTTTGAAAATAGGCTCTTTAAGCTTTTTGTCAGAATTCGATTTTGATATAACATGAGAAACAACTACGGTAGACTTCTGGAATTGGTTTTCTATCCTAGTCAACTGTTTTCCTATTGTGTTTAGATTAGCATTACAAAAATTATTCTGTTGAATGATGCTATCTAAATCCGTATCTGGGTCTTTTTGAATTGTATATGATGAGGCTTTAATCTCAACAGGAGGTTCACCATGTTCAATAATTATACTCCTAAGAGGTGGGTGTTCAGATTCTATGGTTCTACTACTACCAGAAAGATTCCATTCAGTAATTTTCTTTCGAACAGTAATGGGATTCGATTATTTAAAAGGATAAATAATTTTGTTATCGGAAGCATACATCTCAAACGAATCAAAAAACAATATATGAACTTTATGCAAACAAACAAATTTATAATAGATTTGTTGGATTTCTTTTCTTTAGTTTAAGAAATGTTTGAAAAACCATAATCTTTTTTCTTTATTGCAATCAGAATAAAAATCATTATGGAGAAGAGTTTTATCTAATTCAAAATCTTTTTCTATGACACTAATTACATTTTCTGTTATGGCCGAAAATGTAGGAGAAGTTGGAGGAGAAGGTTCTTTTTCTTCCTTGCCTTGATCCTGTTGTCTGCTAGTGTAAATAGGATGAGGAACACTAGTGGTGTAGCCAACAGAATGTATGGAAGACCTAGATATATCCGAAGTGGAAAACCTAGGCTGACTCTTTATTGGTTGGAAATGAAGATTTATAACAAAGGGAATGTTTGAAAATCTCCTTTCTAATGTAGGAATGCTAGTACTCGAATCTTTATCGGAGAATCTAGAAGATGTAGATCACCTAAAAGACAATTTGACTTTACCATCCGAATACTGAGTCACATTTTGTAACTCTGTATTGGGCTCAAGTTGTTTCGGAATCATTGGTTCAGTGGCTCCTTTAACGTTTTGTTCTTCATTATCACCATCAGATTCTTTATCAGAATTATCCTGTAATTGTTTTCATAAAAGGAGTTGGATAGTATCTGAATCATTCTTTTGTTTTTCTTTTAACTCTTTTATTTCGAGTTTCAAGAGTTTATATGGCAGATCTGATATAGATCAGTCTGCAAAGCATGCTTAAAAGAAAAAATTTAAATTACAGAAATTTAAATGCTTTAAAATAAATTGCAGAAATTTAAAATTTATTACAGAATTTAAAAATTAATTGCAAACCTTACATCCAATCTTTCTTTATTTGTTGTTCTTTAAAGGAAAATATTACAGAGAAAATGAGAAATTAATTTGAAGACAGGAAAAATTCCTTGGTGTCTTCCGATTGCTGATTCCCAGAGAGAGAGAGAGAAAGAGAGAGAAAGAATGATCCTAAAAATCTGAGGAGTCTCCGTCTTCTTTCAGACTTAAATACAAAATATATCTTTATAACTGTAGCGAAACTGTAGCTTCAAAACTGTAGCGAAACTGTAGCTTCAAAACTGTAGCGAAACTATAGCTTCAACAGATGGAAATGATGAATTTTACATGAGAAATTTCGGGTGAAGAAACATTTGCGTTCTCACTTATGTCCAGAGGACCACCCAGTACAAAGCAACGTAAATAATTGTAAGGGATAAAGACTAAGATTATTTACTCTTCTTTTTTTTTACTTCCGTGAAAGGAATAGTAAAAGTACAATAATTACAAACAGAAAAGAATGCTTTAATGCTTTATAGGAGGAAAGATTCCAAAACTCTTCTTCCGAGAAGACTAGTGTTTATAAGAATGTCGTGAATTCATAAGAATTCATTATTGAAGATTTTAATAAAGCAATTGATAATTGGGATTTACCAAAGATCTCTAAAGATAAAATTTATAAAATGAAAAAACTTGATTTTTTAAAGAGTGATTGTGTAATAAAGACAGAAGAAAGAGATATCACACTTTCAAAGCCATTTGAAACAATTCACTTATTTTCTGAGTATTCATTAAAGAGATTAAAATAAAAGAATTTTAATTATGTTCATATCAGTCTAATACAAGTCGGCATAAAACCCTTAACTAAAGAAGGATTAAATACATCTATTCTTGCTGTCCTCAGAGATGGGAGGTTCATCTCATTTGATGATTCCTTACTCAGTAGTATTGAATCTAGTCTCTGTAAAGGACCTATCTCATTCGACTGTTATCCTAACATAACGGTTTCTTTAAAAGATAAAAATATTTTAAAAAGCATGATTTTACAGATCAAAACACATAATTATCACATGTTAGAAGGATCTGTACCAGTAGACTTTGCTTCCTGGTCTTCTATCATGTCGATCCAAGACTTTATTGGCATGGCTGATGAGAATAATTTTTCTTTAGGAGGGGAAGATTGGGAGGCTTTAGAGGGTGTTTGGGGCACAGGGTCTTTAAGTATCCCTTTCCCTTTGTCTTTCATTTTGGGCAGCATTTATCTGTTTTGAAGAAATTCCCTGGTTAGAAAATCAGGGAGAGAATTTGTATCTCCTTTAATGAACTCAATATCAAAATAAAAAATACTTAAAATAGCCTGCCAACGTGCCATATATATATATATATATAATAGTTGTGGGTATTATTGTTGAAGCTCTCATTAGCTTATAACTCGTCCACTACGGTTACCTAAGGATTTAAATGCTTGTTGCCTACACTAAATGTTATCGCAATCACCTCCGAAAATGGTTTAGCTAGGAATTTCTTTGTGCTTCTTTATTTTTATTTTTATTTTTATTTTTTTTGCTTAAGGACCAACAAAATCTAACTTCGGGAGTATTTGATAAGCCCATAAATTTACATAATTTACCCTTAATTATATATTTGTTAATTAATTTATTTGTTAATTTTAGTTAATTGAATTACTTTATTGAACAGTAAATTAATTGGAGGTTATGGATGAAAAGTGCATAATTAATCTCTTAACAATTTTGGGGAAGCATTGATGATGGCTTAGCTTGAGCGTACAGCAGCTGAAGCTAGGGTTAATTTGCATTTAGAAGGAATTATAATTCTACAATTGGAAAGCATGGGCAGAGCTACCAAAAGTGGGGAAAAAAAATTAATGGTTTAAGGCATTGACAAGTAATGGTGGCGCTAATTAGAAAGATTGATTTTACAAATGGAAAAGGATTTTAAATTAGACTTCGAATTGAATTTGGCCAGTAGTGGACGGTCTTCAGCATTATATACGGCCAAGAATTCAGCCACAATAGATACAATTCAGAAGCTAGATCGCAGACAAGAGAAGGAGCAGTAGTAGTCTTTGAAAGCTTTCCATGGCTGGTTCTATTAATAATTTTGTTGCACTCCTTTCAAGTATGTTTAATTAATTTTCTTATGCTGAGATTAATGGCGAAATCTTAATCAATGAAATAATTATCCTTTTATTAATGCCCTACATGTGTTCTTTAATGATTATGATTCTTATTTCACATATTAATTGAATAATTATCTTTTCATCTTTGATACCATACATGCTTGATAGTTAGCAGATTATTTGATTCAATCTAAGTTCAGTAAAATAATAATTAACATGATTCTCTTTTTTTTTTCAATAAATTGGTTACAAAAAATGCTTAAGAAACTTTAATTTTTTTATTTTTTTAATAGGATAAATATAATGCTTAGAAATCCTACCTTGAAGCAACAAAGAACCTATATTATATTTAATTACTTTGGCTTAATTGTGATATCCATGAGATAATATAAATTAATTTTGATTTATTACTCCAAAATTAGAATTAATTGATAGTTAAATAATTACTAGTTGAATACTGATGAATTTTGAAACCTTGGTAACCTCTTTCTTATTGAATTCTCCTTTGTTTTACTTGTTCCCTTAGCTTAATTAGTTTAATTTCTCTTAAAACTAAATTTACTAAACTAAATTAGGATTAATACTTATTTAGATTTAAATTAAACTTTCTAATTTATAGCAATCACAGTGTTTTTGACTTTATTACTGGTTTTCTATTTTTTAAACATTCATGCCCTTGCAGGTATATTAACATTTTGTGCAATAAGTGTTTTTGTGACATTGAGGGGTATTGTTCCAAAAAATTAGTTTAATCGAGGTTGATTTGTTTCATCCACTAATTTTACTTTAGGTTGTTTTTTATTATTTAAAAAATTAAGAAAACAAAAAAAATTTAGAATTAGATTTTCATCTGATTTCTTTTATTTTAAATCTCATTTACTGGATGTCGTCAATTTTGTTAATTTTTTTATTTTTCAACTATTTTCTTTATTTTTGGTTTAGTTATTTCCTTATTTTTCATTCTTTTTCTAGTTTTAAAAAACTTATTTTTATAGTATAGATTACTTTAGATTTTTGGACAAAATGTAAAGTGGAATAACTTAGCAGCGTTTTTTTTAAGGCACTAATTATTTGTTTTATGTTTTTCTTGTTTGGTTTGCATTCAACATTTTGCATTAAAATTTTAGTGAGGACAATCACCCCAACAATATAAGGATTGGATTTCTAATTAGCATTAAAAATTATTTGATTATCAAGCGATAAAAATGTTATTTTATCATTATATTATAATTTATATTTGTGTTTATACAATATATTAGGAATTATTAATTATATTTAACTATATCTAATTTTGTGTATTTTTGTGTGTTTATTTAATAAAATATTAATTTCACGTAATTCGAGACTTCAAATAGATAAACGAATGTCAAATTTGGATTTTGAAGGCTTGAAAACCGTAAGATCAGTCAAGACTGAATTAAAATTGAGCTTGTGCAAAAAGTCAACTTTTTTTATTGACCGAACACTAATTGGATGATAAAATGAGCTTATAATGGATATGAGTGCGTTGGATAGCTGTCAATTTTGACAAAATATCAACCATTCATAATTTAATGGCCATGATCGTGCCACGTGGTAATGATTGGTGAAGCAAGTTGTAGGATCCAAATCTTTGTATTCGAGTCGACCCGATCCACCCATTAACTCACCAAATCTCAACAATTCTTTGACCAATTCCGACGCTTTGCAAAATGCCACATGTAATATTGACTTTTGAAGTTTGACCAGCAGTTGGATCTTGATATAATGGTTGTGTAGAGCGCATGCATAAAGTTTTTGATGGACATCAAAACACTGGATTATGAATTTATTTTTCTATAAATAGAGCCTCATTTTTATGTTTTGATCATCTCTATTCTTCTCAATTTCTCTCAATTTCCCTGTAATCTTGTTTTTCAAGAATGTTTTCATGTTTTGTATAATTACTTTTATAAATAAATCTAGTTTTATTTTGAAATTTAGTTGTTTGTATTACTTTTAATTGTGAGTGATTTAATTTTAATAATTATTTTTATTTCAATTATGCTTAGGTAAATAATAATAGTCAGGATAAGGTGAAATTCTTAGGAAATAAATAATATTTTAATCAAATTCTATTTTTAATTATATAATTAAATTATTTTCTACTTAATTTTATACATATTTTATATTTTAAAAAATTGATTTATTGAAAACAAGTAAGGGAGTTTGGCACAATAAATTCTTAATATCTTAATATAAGGCATGGTAAAATGATATTTTAATTTATTGCAGACAAATGAAATTTTGGCACAATAAATACTTAATCCATAATAAAATTAATGAGAAAATAATAATAATTTATATAATTAATCATTTGGGAAATAAATCTAAAAAATGATAAAAATAATTTATTAAATTTTATTTACTACTATGAGTGGATCCATAACCCTAATTAATTCAATTTTATAGTTTCATTTAAATTAATATATTTATATTCAAGTTTTATTTTCACTTTTAGATAAAATAAAATAAACAAAGTAAAATTTTCTCTGTGGATCAACCTCGAACTCACCGAGCTATAATGTAACAAGACACTCATATACTTGAGAGTTAGAAATTACTTTTAAGTTGTGTCAATTTCATCACTAATTCCTTGACCATAGGTTGTAAACTCTCATCTCTTAGCACGAGCCAAAAATTAAAAATCTATAAGCAATTAGAAATTTGCCTTTATTAAAGATTTCACGCTCATAGGACCTTTGGAAGAGATCCTATTATCAGTCACTCCATTGAGTAATTGTTAAATTTAACATTAGACAGCTAGATTGGCTAAGCAAGTTGACACGACTCAAAAGTGTATTACTCCTAAGTATAAGAGTGTCTAGTTATCATATCACCCGGTGATTCCGAGGTCGAACCACAGAGAATTTAAAATCTAGTTGTCAATTTCTTAAACAAAGAAAATTAATTGCGGGAAAATAAATCACTAGAAATCAATTTAAAACTATGCTAAGGTTATAAGATTCACTCTCAGTATTCAAACTATAATTTTAATACTCACTCATTTTTATATTTATCTCACTTTTACTAATTAGTTATTAGATCATTTAATTCTTAACTAATTATGTGTGAGGATAAATATGGAATCAACTACCTAATGTGCCACAACTACATTAACGAGTCGACATTATGTCAAAATGCCATACAAATCCAAGGAAATTCATAAATTAACATGAGATAAAAATAACCAGAAAAATAATAAACTTAAAACTTACTTGAGAAAGTAATTAATTTTATAATTTAAAACCTTAAACTTCACCCTTCACCTTATCTTAGTAAAATTAGCCACTCATATTAAAAGAAAAAAAATCTCTTTTTATTTGACAAACTTTTGAAATATATTATAAGTAAGTTGATTACACAGCAAAAGAGGAAAAAACAAATTCCTTAGCTTCGCTCTTTCGTCTCACGTCTCGACTCTGCCTCTTCCACTTGCATCCCTTTGCCTATAAAAGGGAAGGGGTGCATCTCTTTTTTTTGTTATTATTTTATATTATATGTACTTTGAAAGGTGTAATGGTTAACTGGCAAGATGGCCACCTGACCATCACGAGCATGGTTGTCCATTTTTTATTTATTTATTATTTATTATTATTTTATTATTTATTGTTTATTATTTTTATTTAATATTTGTTAATTACATCTCCTCAATAATGCATTCGAAATTGCTCTAGCAGTTCTTCTTTGTTCTAGCTTTCAATTCCAATTCTATCTGTATTCCTGAAAAATATTTACAAGATAAAAATTAACATATTACGATTTAATTTAAAAAAAATTATTTGGGGAGAATTCATATAATTTATAAGTTATGAGCGCATTAATCAAAGCACAATAATTAAATAGCAAGGGAAGAGAAAGCAAACTCAAGGATTTTTACGTGGTTCGGCAATCCCCGCCTACGTCCACGCCTCCAAGCACACCGGGCTTGAGGATTTCACTATCCAAGCCTTTCCAAGGCTTCAAACGTTTACAATTGACTTCAAGGTGTCAATGAACCTTTACAACAAGAGATTATCTCTCCAATCTCTTCACTCCAAGTGTTTCTCACACTTGTACTCTCACAATTTGATGAGAAATGAAAATTACAACAAAAACTCTCTTTAAGAGTGGATTTACAAATGATAGCTCAATAAAGATTTAATCTATGAAGATTTTCGAATTTGAAGCTCAATATAAGTTGTGTGCACTTGTTTATGCTTGCTTGAGTTACCAAAAATGAATTGGTTTTGAGTTTATATAGTTTGAACTCAAAAACTAGCCGTTACTAGCCGTTATGCACATTTTTTGTCGTAACCGGCTTGCCGTTTATGGACATCCGGTTAGCCGTTTGCGTTTCGGAT